>ML265779.1:1315-15895 GCA_005239495.1 Nicotiana undulata | reverse complement strand
ATCAACCCTCTAAGACCGTCTTTCCTTTATAATCCGACTCCGAAACAACGATATCTAGGCATAATTAATTCAATAATATCAATAAAGACTCAATAATACAATCTCATAGCCTAGATATTCAATTTCTAGCATTCTTCCAAAATTACCAAAATTCGACCCCGGGCCTGCTTGGTCCAAACTCGAGATTCGGACCAAAACCCGATCACCCATAACCCCACGAGTTAAAACATATAATTTGTTTCAAGATCCGACCCCAAATTGAGGTTGAATCCCCCAATTTTCCTAAAAACCTAACTCTACCTAAAACCCCTAATTTCTACTTGATTTTAGGATTTTAGGCCTAGATTCTAGTGATTATGGAAGAAAAGTGGAAGAAATCGATGTTAGAAACACTTACCCAAGAGGCTATGGAGGAAGAATTGGCTTGGGGTCTTCAATGGAGGTTGGAGGAAGGAGAAAGTGATGAAAATATGAAAATCCCGTGTAGAGTATTCTGTTTTTGACCTTTTAATTAACTAGGCGAAAATGTTCTCTGCGATCGCGGAAGAGGGGCAGCGATCGCAGAGAAGGACCTGGCTGACCCTACGCGATCGCAGGAGAGGTATTTCGATCGCAGAGTTGCGGAGTCACACCCTATGCGATCGCGGAGCAAGGATCGCGACTGCACTGACCAAACTACCCCCAGACCCCCGACCTACCTAGTACACTATGCAAATAGTACTACTTATAAACACAATAGTATGACTCTGATCTTCATCATATTTAAAAGATATCATCTATCCAATGACATGTAATTGTCAAATAATCATTTCCATTAATAACATGGCCAATATCAGAAGTTAGAGAAACTCTACAAGGAAGGTGCTCAAACAAATAACGTATGTATGTTTGATATTGTCCATGAAGTCTAAAGATATCAACTCTACAAGTAATTCTAGGGATACCTTTAAATAAAGGATTATAAACATAATAAGATATGATGAAGAAGCAAAAGAAAAAGGTAGACAACCCAAAGCAATCATTTTTGCTAACTCTCACGATCCTTCATTTTATCATATTTCATAAGTCCTCCAGTAGTAGGGTTTAGAGTTATTTGATTTCCATCTAAATCAGAGCCCCATTCTATAAAATGCTCATTCTCATATGTCTACTAAGTGTCCCAGTCCCCCCTAATTGTCCTCCAGTCTTATGTTTGAAATCATCATTACAAAGTTTGCATCTAACTCTATCAGTATTCTCTATTTTTTCAAAAAAAAAATCAAACCTTACTTCTTTTTCTCCGATTAGTAGTCGGGGCCACATGTGGTCTACTAGTAGTACCACGACCACCACCCCTGCTACCAGCTCCAACACTACTAGGTGTAAGTGGTATCTCATCTTCCATTTCTAATTCATTATCTTCTATACTAAAATCTTCTTGTAATTGTTCATAATCTATATTAATCTTAGGTGATATTTCAGAAACATGTGTAGACTCATTTAAATTACTACCAGATGCTGAAGTACTACCTTTTTTTCTATTTCCCCGATTAGCAACCTTTTTACAAACTCTTTTTGCAGCATTAAACATATTATAAAAATTTAACTACTAGCAAAAATTAAATATGCAAATAAAATAGTAAATAAGAGAAAGAGTTGGAGGGAGTGCACCGAATTCGGCAATAAATTGAGCACTTGATGATTACGCAACTCCAATGTTACCACGAAGAAACGTCAATTGTTCAAATTTTGAAGTTCAATTTTTCAAACTTCAAACAATAAATACTACGATAAATTAAATTCAAAAAAAAAAAAGCCAAATAGTTGATTGCACTTTAGATGAAGATTGAAGAATGAGAGAATATGAGATTGAGAAATGAGAGATGAGTGAAGAAATGAAGAAGAGGGGGGTGTATTTATAGTTTTACAAAGGGTTAAATTAGTAATTACAAATGGTGTTAATTTAAAAAAAATGGTCCAAAAAAGGGCTAATTGTGCAAATCAGCCGTTGGACAACGACTACAAACATTAAAAAGAAAAAGAAAAAAGAAAAGAAAAAGAAACTAGCCGTTAACCGGTCTGGGCCGGTCCGATCCGGGCCGGGTTAACCGGTTCTAGAGTGATTCCGTTGACCGGGTTTGACCAATCCAGTTAAACGGTTGAATAAATGTGAACGGCCCAAGCCCCCTTACCCCATTAACCCAGCCCACCCGGCCCCCTATGTACCGGGCCGGTCGGGGTCCGGTTACAACCGGTCTAGGTCGGACCGGAAATGGGTTGACCCAACTAGTTTAACACCCTTACTTGTAAGTGTCTTTTTAATTTCAAGGCCCAAGGAAAAATTTATTGTTTTATTATTTTGAACTTAATATATAAATATATTTTTTCAATGTAAATTTATTCGGTTCAGTTTGATATTTTTCGATTTATTTTCATAAAGTAAAAAATTTACCATAATTATCGGTGCGATGCAGTTCGATCGATTTAGTCGGTTTTCAAATATCCATCAACACCTCACCTGATGTCTTCGGTTGGTAATAATTCACATTTAAGTGGTTTATCATAGGAATGCTGAATAGAAAAGAAGCTTTGAATTTACAGAGAAAGAGGAAGACCCTATTATTAATGTCAGTACAGAGTACAGACGACGAAGAAGAAAGCATGAAAACAGAAAAGCAAACAAAGACCGCTGGGAGGCGGTAGAGCCCATGAACATGAATCATCTCGTGAATCCTCACAACTTTGCCAGTAGGTCCAAAGGTAGGGACATAGTTCTAGTACACAGATATAATGACATGCGCAAATATTATTTTCACTCCAGTCTAACACAAAATGTATCCACCATTATGACACCACTATGATTAAAGATCACATGACTAAGGTAAATATACAGCTCTCTTTCCCTTTATGAATGAACATCGACAAGAAACTTGCAAGAAATATCATACAACTATTACAGTTGCCTTGGCAGAACACAGCTTTTAAATAGAATGATTTCCAACATACATGAAAAGAATGAACCTATAACACTAGTACACCTACTGACAAGACAAATAATATCATGCTGCTGCAGACTTCTTATCCTCATCGTCGTAGATATTTAAAGCCTGAAGCAACTTCGGCCACGACTCTGGAATCCCTCCAGGGAGATCAAACTCCAACAGCTTCCCCCGCCTGCGATAAAAGTCCTCCACTGGTCGGCTCTGCAGGAACAACATAATACCCCAGCAGCATTTGATTAGTGCATGACTGTACCCCGAAAGTAAACTGAGAATAAAGCTTGTACCAAATTGTCCTAAAACATATCAGGATATGAAACAGCAGCATAAAATAAGAAGGAAACCCAACGCAAGAAATACAACTCCAGGGAGAAGCAAGTAACCACTGCACAAAGAAATGAATATCAGGACAAACGCCTAAACATCTTTGGCTGTGCACAAGAGCAGCTCCAACACAGTCAACCAATTAAACCTCAATTCCAAACTGGTTAGCATCGGCTAAAAGAAAGAAGAAAGAAATGGAATAAAGGATATCTGAATACCGCGCTTGACTCATAAAAATATCAATGCCAGACTTGACTGCACACATACATCAAAAACACTGATTATCTTTTGATTTGACATGTTACAGGAAAAAATTAAATCAAGTAACTGCTGCAATCAACTGTTCATATAGTTGTCCTCTACATAAACAACTCATAATTTCTCTATTCACCATTCAACTACATGAAGAGAACACAGTTTATAGTGATAAAAGGATAATAGTTGGGGGTTTTATTAACCACTCTACTACATGAAAAGAGAACTTACACATCATGAGAAATGATAAATAAAAGAGAAAAGTTGAAGTAGAGCAATACTGTTTCATGGTAGATGCGTAGGCGTTCCTTCACAACATCTTCAGTGTCATCAGACCGCGTAATAAGTTTGTTTTCACAATGCGGAGGAGGGAGTAGGGGAGGCATGTACATTCTAGTTTTGTCGTCATCATCCTTGATATCAATGCATGCAACATTGTAATTACCTCCACACTCGCCACAAATCCTTCTTCCTAAGCACTTAGCAATCAATGCATCTTCCCGAAGCTTCAAATTAATCACCAAGTCGATGTCCGTTACTCCCTCTAAGATTTCCTAAATAACCAAACAACACATTGGATTGAGAAGAAATGCTTTGTATCTTTAAAGGGGCGACGAAATTGATCATAAAGATTTCAGTGCACAAAACAGCTAAGCTAGTAACCAGAGGAGCAGACAACCAAGGACTACTTACACTGTTGATAATTCTTGGCCTGGACCTTTACACATATCAGATCTGTTTCATCTCTAGGTCCAATAATAGAGGAAACAGACCTCCAACTATAGGAACCAAGGACTGCAAAGCGCTTCAATTTTGGTAAAAGGTTTGACTGAACTAAAGAAACAAATTTACAAGGGAAAAGGTGCTATGTCAAAGAGATAGGTGAACTCAAGAATATAAAAATAGCCTTGCTTGAACACTTGATAAAACTTCAGCTTTTGCTCATTGGATCCCGGTTTAACAGAATTTCAAAAGCACTCACTAATTCTGGTGGCAACAAAGATACGACCAGTGACCTCAGGAACTTTGGCCAAAAATAACAAAAATTTCCAGAGAGTGATGGGTCCAGATCTAAGCATCAAGAAGAAAGAGATGGAGAAGATATACAAGTCTATGACACTACATGTAGTTGACTATTATTAATCTGGAAAAAGCAAGCAATAGAAAAGCCGGGAAGAAAAGAAGGGGCGCAGCTCCGACAAAGTCATATTAATGCTTCTGTTGGGAACTTTTGGTCCCAACAACAAGAAAAATGAAGATAATCCTAGACAATGATCAGAGGTGAGGCTAGGCCAGACTGACCATCTAGGCTCAGCTTGAGGCTTATTGATGAAATATCCTAAAAGCACAGGCATATTTGGAACTACTGCCCATTGACAACATGCAGGGCGCAAACATAACTCAGTTTTGGTCTTCACACACCAGGAAATAATATTTATCTACCCATTGACTCACCAAAACAGTCAAGTCAACCCCAACCACAAAATAGTGGATCATAGTTTACACATATTTTGAAAGGGAAATGATAGTGTCATAAGAACAATTCTGACATCTGCCATACCAGGTACAAGAAGTCAATGATCAATAATGTTTATCAACCAGACACGAGATGTCGAATCTGAAAATGAGATGAACAGCAGAACAGAAAAGAGAGGAGCCGACAGACATATTGGTCCCAGCATCCTAATTTTACGCTGACATTTAAGAATTCAGAGCCTGGAGTTTTACTAGTAAGTGAACAGTTATGGTGGTCCATACATAATTTGAGAGAGAAAGGGTCGATTCACATATGACACAAACTTCTGAACAGGGTGAAAATAACAAGAGCTGGAACGATTAAGAATTACATCAATGACTCTGTATATGCATATAGTATATAAGCAACACACACTTTTCACATAGTTACATCTATATGCAGCAGTCGATTGAAAAGGAATAGAACAGGCAGCCCGGGGATTCAAGCTCCAAGCTCTGATCATGAGATATTAGTTTATCCAATGAGCAAGTTGATTTTAGACAAAAAAAACAAGTGATAAAGTAATCTGAGTTTACAATACTGACAGTGACACATATATGTTGAGAAAAACCAGCAAATGAACAGGTTTAAGAATTGAGAATGTATCTCTCATGCAGAAGGTAGTGAAGTCTGGGTACAACAAAGTTGCTCTCACTTCAGACCTATGCTGCCCGGACTCGGGTATGGATATCTAATACGAGTGCGGATCTAGAGGTCGGATTCTTTGTTGAAGTGCATGAGTACCATCTCATCTAAAAGCTTAAGTTGTTAGAGAGAGCACACTTTTATTTACTTAACTATGTCTTCAACACGCACCCCCTAACGCGCGGGCTTGATTCTTTTTTATGAGCCAAGCACGTGAAAATTCTTTTTGATACTGGGTGGCGGTGAAACTCGAACCTAGGACCTCTGCATGCTCTGATACCACGTTGAAGTGTGTGACCATCTCATCTAAAAGCTTAAGTTGTTAGAGAGAGCACATTTTTATTTACTTAATTATGTCTTCAACATTCTTCATCACATAAATTTTAGGATTCGAGGGGATAGGGGATATAGGTGCTGGAATATGGCCAATAAGTACATATTACAACATATAAAGTATATGTTTCGATAAATTAAAGTTATTGAACATTTGAACTTAAAACTAATAAAATTTAATTCTTTAAAAACACCTAATTTTTATCCCTAAGATATCTCACGTTATAGCAAAGCGCATGTATGTATGTTTATATATATATATATATATATATATATATATCAAACCAATACGCAATCAATCTATACTTCTCGATCATAGATGTAGTCAAAGCACCTAAGGTAAGTTGACCAAATCCAGTGTGGATCCTATACCCACACCCATGTCGTGTCGACACAGGTGGGATTTTGAAGAGTCAGAGCAACATAGGTAAAGAAAGAGCAAGAAGGGGAAATGACTGACCAATAAAGCAATAGGGGATTAGGACTGACTAAACATTAACTCAGGAAGACATTTGAAAAAAATCTAAAACTCATGAAGAGAACTTTAACCACGAAGAATTTTCTGTTGCTGCTTTTACTCTCAGACTAACAGAAAACAACAGCTTCAAACACATAACAAAACCCTCACTTTGCTAGTATTATTGATAATACTACATTAAAAAAAAACAAGTTAATCAACCCAAAATAGCTGGTAACTTAAAAGTCAGCTGAAACCATCATCTTGCTTGGACCTGCAATAAATTCTCTCTAAACTGGTGAAGAGACTCCAGCAAGCAGCCCTAGTACAGCAAACCTCGTATCATTAGTGAAGACATCGAGTTGTCTTCGCATAAAAGAATGACAAAAGATAACCATGCTCTGGTCCTACCTCTACCTAATTTCAATAGTGAGGAAAGGAGAGGGCTTATAACACGTACATAAAATCCAGAAACTCGACAACCTTCACCCCTATATCTGAATAAGAATCTCCCAACATATCCGTGCTTAAACGTTTATGTTTGTCTTCTTTTGCGCGAGCTGACATGTTTAGTTATGGACATGAAAAAATATCCAAGATTTTCTCTCAACATATTCAAGTACAGCAGCCAACAAATATGACAGTACACCATATTGCTTTGCAGCTCTAATAGCAGCTAGCTGACTACATCCTCAATTAGTTCATCCCTCTACCTTCTGATAAGCTGTTCCCTTGGGATGAAGTAATTGACAACTTCAATAATCTAGAAGTTGTTCTAATCCCACAAGTATTGGTGCAGCAGTCAGTCACAGATAACATAATAATAAATAAAGCTAAAGAGAAATAGAAGATGGGTTAAGCACCAATAGCAAAGTTCTACCAAATATGGCAGTTTAGCCTCTAATCAAAACAAAGGAAGAAAACCCTACAGGTAACTCTTTAATCAACAACAACAACAATCCCACTAGTGGGGTCTGGGGAGGGTAGTGTGTATGCAGATCTTACCCCTATCCCAAGGGAGAGGGCGTAGAGAGGTTGTTTCCGAAAGACCTTCGGCTCAAGAAGACGAAAAGAGAAAAGAGATAATATGTCAGCATCATCAAGAGAAACCAACGGAATAATAACATAAAAATCAGAAAATAGATGAAAAGCAATAACCAGTTAATAGACCTGGCACCATGAAAAACGAAAGAGTAGTGAGAACACATCATTAACCACTAGCAGTCTAAGAACAAAAACCTATCAAAGTAGCCTCAGGTATAACTCTTTAATCAGTAACATGAAACAGTAAACCTGTAAACCTTTTAAAACTAACGAATAATAAGCCTGTAAGCCTTTCAAAACTGACGCATAATAAGCCTGTAAGCCTTTCAAAACTGACGCATAATCCTAAAGAAAATGCAATCATTCACCCACCAAGCTATTAAATCCAAAAAGTGCCCAAACTAGTTAATATTGGTGCCAAACTGACAGTTCTAAAAGCGCTCAATGTCCATAATTGCACTAACACAAGGGTGTTTCGTTCTGAGATTATATTTGGCCTTTGCTCTCATACAAGGTGGAGAAACAGAGAATAAAACCACGACTGAAAGGCTATATTTTCTAAAGAGAAAATGAGAATTGGGACACATACTCAATGCTGTTTGTACCATACTTATTACAAGAAAATAGTTCTCTAGGCCTGGGACAAATTAATAATTCTATAAAGTTACCAAAATAACCAGCTAATGCACACAATTAGTAAGAATAGTCACAGAAAATTTTATGCCAGTGAAACAATCATAATAGTCACACAATTATAGGCTTCACATTAAGAAGGTAGGAAAGTATAAGGATTGTGAATGAAATATGAGAACTAATTGAAGCCTTCAACTCAGCAGTTCTGAGAAGAGGTTAATGTGTTATAAAGACTACCAGTAATGAAAAAAATCTGGTACGCCCATAGTTACAACTTTTTAAGGACGTTACTTACATGACGATAAAAGAATAAGAAGCAAGCTCTAGAAGTTTGTAATAGCAATTAAGAGAAAATATAAGATGATATACATGTTTGCTCAAACAAGCCACAAATATTGATAATTAATACATAAAGTTGAAATATAATAACTTGCGAAAATGTGTTGCCAGGACCCTCGTCCCGAGATCAGGTTTCACTAGAAGAACCCGGTAAACGACTAATAATATATGCTTAACACAGATATTTGCTCTTATCTTCATAGATTTCATTTATAAGAGCAATAAGCACTGGTTAAAATGTCTGCAAAAAGCTTATTTAGTTCAGAGTTTTGCTCTTTGCAGAAACTTAGACATATAATAGAAAAACATATTTCATGTAAAATCAAGCACCATCTACATTCTACTCTAGTTCAGAATCTAATTACCCCAACTTCAAAGAGCTTCATTCATTAAAATTTCACCCCATACCATATCAAGCTTTCTTGTTGCATTCCAACTTTTGTACTTTATTATTTCATTTCATCCAACAGCATATTCTACTTGGTCTGAGAAGCAATGTTCCAGGTCCAGCCATAACCATTAACCTGTTATCGCAACGCATCCTTGCCTATGTAGAACGTTCATATGTTTCCTCTATGCAAGCCTCTGTGTGCCGGATGCCAGACGGTGAAAGGAAAGTATGCCCAATTAAAGTAGATAGATGTACAAGATCTTAACCCAGTTAACACATGCAAACATAAATGTTAACAATACACATATAAATAAGAAGTATCACAAGGAAAGGATTTCATTCAGATCAGTAAGTTAAACCTATTGAAGACTGTTTATCCAGCAACTGCAATTATCAATCTAGACATAGGTTAATGTATCTTTGCAAATTATTACAAAATAACTGGCTCACCGCCTGATGTATAGTTCGAGGAAATCCATCAAGAATAAATCCTGCTTCACCCTTAGCTTCTCCAGCTTCAAGACGCTTGGACAGCAAATCAATTATAATTTCATCTGAGATTAATTTCCCTTGGTTGACAATATCGACAAGCTGAAAAAGAAGGAACAATTATTGAAGTGTGGGCTTCAGCTAAAAAAGGCTTAATGAATGAAAAATTAAAAATTTATAGGTAATACAAGAAAAAAATAGCAACTTCATTCATGATGATGTCCTCCACAATTAATATATCTTTTTGCCGGTCACATTTATTGTTTAGTAACGCACTATTCAAAATAGAACTTATGGGCAATGAGGCACCCACCTTAGTGTCTTGCCTACATTGAAGCGCCGCATAAGCGAGGCGAAGCGCCTACCCGAAGCTTCTCTGAGCTTCAGGGATTAAGCACGCCTCAACTGAGGCTTTGACAACACTGTTCATATTGACTGCTTTTCTGCAGTCTTTGGAAAAAGATTCAAGACTGACGAATCCGATGGCAATTAAACCATAAGCAGATCTCATCTAATGTAGGCCTTATAGGAATCGTTTATTTTGATTACAAAATATAGATGTCAAAACCACAGGTCCAATTTTATACATAGTTTCCTAAATCCTTCAGACAAAAGATGTAAGCTTTTCCGCTCCATCACTTAAATATCCCCCCCCCCCCCCCCCCCCCCACACACACACAAACCACACACAGATGGAAAGTTTTTCACACCATATTATTCAATACACACACGCACACACACTATAAAGATTAAACCTTTTTGACAAAAAACAGAAGCGTGTGGCCTATACAACTTAATTTAAATTCCCTCTCCTCATCTAGCAAACTCTTGGGGCTAAAATATATAAACCTATAAAACACATGAGAATTTAGACCTGAGAAGCGAGGGGGCCATGAGAGGAGAGTTCGTGACGAACGAGATCACCAGTAGCTATGTGCGGCACACCAAGTAGCTTTGAAAGTCGAGCTGCATACGTTCCTTTCCCCACACCTGGACAACCCAGAAACACCCACTGCACATTTCTGCCCTTCTCTTTACAGCTACTCGCCGGAGAACCTGCCGGGAAATTCGCCGGCGGCGGCGGTACTTTAAGGTCGGGTTTAGAAGGTTTATTGTAACAAAAACTCCGGTGGGTTAAATTGGTGGCTCTACTACATCGCCATCTTAGCACTGCCCGGCTCCAAACCGTCATAATTAATTAATGAATAAAGCCCAACAGGAAATAGACTACACAGAATTAGAGAGTGAGATTTTCAGAAAAATATTGAAAGGCAGAATCTTTGAGAGAATATTGAGATATTTTTTCTTCCAGCCTTTTTGGGGTTGATTGAATTGAATTGGATATACAGCAAAGAGTTGGGTTCTGAAAGTCTTTGAGAAATGAAACACGTGGGTGGAAAAATGAGAAAGTGAAAGGAAAAGGGAAATCTGTGTTTGAGAATAGTACTATACTAGTAGTAGTGTTTGCCGACCATGAAAAATTGATTATTACGTCACCTTTTAGGCATTTGTCAAGTTTCAAAGCAGAGGGTAGGGGATCTACAAACGGATGTTTTCCAAGATTTAGTGTTGCGTCACGTTTACCTACCATACACGCCTGCTATTCCTTTAATTAGAGATCGGCATGGAAAAATGATTTTTCACAAGATGTAGTTTATTTTAGGGCATTTTCTTCACAATTAAAGATGATGTGAAGTAGTGGCTTCGAAGCTTGCAACATGGGAGGGGATGATCAGAAAGTTTCTTGATAAATATTTCTTCTCATCCAAAAATGGGCAAGTTAGAAAACAGATCCATAACTTATGCCAGAAAGATAATGAAACCGTTTTTGAAGCATGGGAGATGTTTAAGGAGATAGTCAGAAAGTGTTAACATAGCGGAATTGAACTCTGGATGCAACTCCAGGATGTTTGGGATGGTTTGACACAAGCCTCACGTAGAACATTGAGAAATGCAGCTGGAGGTCCGTTAATGAAGAAGACACCAGAGGAGAATTCTTGATGAATTGTCTGCAGATGCAAATCAGTGACCCTCTGGAAGTGCTGAAAGAAGAAGGGCGAATGGTGTTCACCAGATTGATGCTAACACATCTGTGCAGGTGCAACTTGATGCTATGGACAAGGAGATAAGGAAGTTGACTTTAGCTTTAATTCAAAGTGAGATTCATGCAGATTATGATATATGTGGAAGAGGACACCCTACTCATGAGTGTCAGGCCTCAACCGAGGAAGTGAATGATGTGGGGGACTATAACTTGAACGCAATGGGTTAGAGGCACCCTGGGTTTTCATGGAGTTCACCTGGGGGTACAACAAATGCATGGAACCAGAATAACTCTAGACCTCAGAGACAAGGAGCGTTAGTCTACCAAATTCAGTAGAGGCAGCAATTTCAGCCTGGGCTAAAAGATCTAATGAAGTCCTTTATTGTCAAGACATATGAGAGGCTAGATGCTCATGGTACAACTATAAAGGAACTTGGCACAGGGTTGTGAAACTTGAAGAAGCAAGTGAGACAAATTGCCACTATATTGTGTGAGATAACCCCAGGTACGTTGCCAGCTGATACTGAGAGGAATCCCAAAGAAAGGGTGAATGATGTGGCCTTGAGAAGCGGGCAAGTGTTGAAAGAGCCCACCTCAGTCCAGAAAGAGTTTTTACCTGGAAAAAAAATGGGGAGCAACTGAAAAATGAAGTTGATAAGAAGAAGAAAGGCAAGAAGACAACTGAGAAAAAGAAGAAGGAAGAGAATTTAAGAAGGGATGAATCTGAAAAAAGCAAGCACATGCATGCTTTACCGTTTCCCTAAAAGTTGTATAGAGAAAAACTGAACAAGAAATTTGAGAGATTTTTGGATATGCGGAAACAAGTTATGTAAATTTGCCACTCCCAGAGGTGCTCCCCCAAATGCCAACTTATGCAAAATTCTTGAAGAAGATCCTTACAAAGAAGAGGAAGATAACAGAGACCTCAGTGGTCAAGTTCACAGAGCATTTCAGCGCAATCTTGCAAAACAAACTCCCACAAAAGTGTGAAGATCCAAGAAGTTTTACTATACCTTGCTTTTTAGGCTCTATTAAATTTGATAAATCTTTATGTGATTCTAGTGCCTAAATTAATCTAATGCCTTCATCTATTTACAGGAAGATGGAGAGTGAGATTGGAGAGATAAGGTCGGTACCAATATCTTTGTAGTTGGCTGACCAACAACTCTGATATCCGAGGGGATAGTGGAAGATGTTTTAGTTCGGGTAGATAAGTTTGTGTTTCCTGTAGATTTTATAGTGGTGAATTTGGAGGAGAACAAGGGCGTCCCCCTTATCTTAGGAAGACCATTATTAGCAACGGATAGAGAAATCTTAGACATATACGAGAGAAGACTCATGCTTAGAGTGGGTGATGAGACTGTAACATTTGATATGAATGTAGAAACGGGGCTGAAAAAGGAGAAGCCAACTGCAAGTGTTGAGTGAAAAGTGAAGATTTTAAAAGAGAAGACTGCAATGAGTGAAAAAGATAAGTGTGGGTTGTACCCCAAGAAGTCTGAGAAGAAGCTGTCAGCATGGATGTGTGCACTGGTTCGGGCGCGTGGAATGCAGCCCGACTTCGATTCAGACCCCAACTAGATGTTCGTGGAAGTTTCCTTTACCTTATGATTTTTAAGTGTGTCATGGGGACATGCCACAACTTTAAGTGTGGGGTAGGATTATATTTGTATGTTGTATGTATATGTGTTAGTTTTTGTTTTAGTAGTTAGAATTTTTTTTTGCAAACCATAATAATTGAAAAATTATCGATTTTTCCCGATGATGGATGTCATTCGACGGGTTTCTTGAGGGAGTAAATTCGAAATAAAAAGATAAAAGATTTTCTTTTGTTAGATAGTGTATTGATTCTCTCTTGGTTTTTCTTCGTGTCACGGTTCTTTTCCAAGGGTTTTGTTTGAACCGGGGGTAGTTAGTTTTTGTTTTATATAATAGTTGGAATCCTTGTGCTATGAGTTGAATTGAATACAATATCTCTTAACTTTATTATGGCTTGAGAGTAGTGAGTGCTTTAGTCGTGACACTTAGGCTCAATTTTTAACTCTTGCATAAGTACCTTAAATTGAATGATTTTAACTTTGCTTAACTGCTTTGACTAAAGTGTCTTGATGATCCAATCTTGAGTGAGTTATGTCACGACCCGAAATCTCACCTTTCAGGCCGTGACTGCGTCTAACGTTGAACCCGCTAGACAAGGCAACGTACACAACATTTGACATTTATACACAACGTAACAGTATTTAAAGTTATTAACCTTCAAGCCTTTACTGGAATATCCCGAGTCACTTTAAAAGTTTTACAGTATAAAGTAATAANCTATAAGAATACTAAATACAAGTCTGAAAGGAAATACAGTATTGTCTTTAGAACTGAAAGAGAAGTAAGACAATAGGACACAATAGCAGAAGAGACTCCAGGGTCCACGAGCGCCGGTGGTATACCTTGAAGCTCAATGTGGATTGAAGGTGACTCCCTCAAAGCGGTCCACGGGGTCCGGGAGCGGGATCTACACAACATAAAGAAGTGCAGTGTAGTATCAGTACAACCGACCCCATGTACTGAGTAAGTGCCGAGCCTAACCTCGGCCGAAGTAGTGACGAGGATAGACTTGACAATAACGATAACCTGTCCTGTTCTACAGCAGGTAATAGGGATAATACGAGACAAGAGATAAGCAAACAAGTAAGGGATACATGAGCAGTAAAGGGGAAACAGTGAAATGAAGCAGTCTAATTGACAGATAGAAGTAAACAAGGGAGGCAATCTAATACAATAGCCCACGAAGCAAGTATAAATATCAGAAAAGTAAACAATGGCACGGCATCACCCTTCGTGCTTTTACTCTCTTCCTCACAATGCAATGTAATCAATATCATGGCATGGCATCACCGTTCGTGCTTTACACTCTTCCTCACTATGTAATGTACAATGTATCATGGCACGGCATTAACCTTCGTGCTTATAATCAATATAAGTCATGGCACGGCATCACCCTTCGTGCTTTACACTCTTCCTCACTATGCAATGTAATCAAGTATTATGACACGGCATCACCCTTCGTGCTTTACACTCTTCCTCACCAAACAATAACAGATGTAAAGGCAAGGAGTACATCATAGTGGAAATAACCAT
>ML265773.1:374-21580 GCA_005239495.1 Nicotiana undulata | reverse complement strand
AAATATAATAAAATCATTCAATACATAAGCACAACAAGGTATTTAATCCACACTTTAAATATGAATATTCCCATAAACCATATTCAAGTGTTAGAAAAACCACTACACACTTAGATATACAATACAAAGCAAAGAAATGAATAAATAAACACAAATGGATAAAGAAAACTACACCACAATGTAGAAATCTACAAATCCAAAGTGTGTGTGCAAACCCACAAATCAATACGTGTTCTTCTCTACTCAAAATATATTTACAAAGCTCAAAGATATATCCCCAATATTATGTTCTTGCCAAAAAGCCCTAGATCTCCCTAAAAATGGCTACTAGGTCGAGTATATAAAAGTTGAAGTTGGAAAATGTGATTTTACACCTTTGTCCAAATCTGATGCCCGACTACCGCACCTGCGGAAGATTCATCGCAGGTGCGATTCCGCAGGGGCGGAATATTTCTCGCAGGTGCGGGATCTGAGTTGTGTCACTTTTCCGCAGGGGCGGATGTTTGGTCGCACCTGCGGTTCCGCAGGTGCGTGAATTCCATCGCAGGTGCGAATTTAAGCTGGTTTGAATTCCATCGCAATTGCGGACATTTGGTCGCACCTGCGGTTCCGCAGGTGCGTAAAAACCACGCAGGTGCGAGTTTTGTGTGGCTGAGCCATCTTCGCAGGGGCGACAATTCCTCGCAGGCGCGAGGTCGCTCTTGCGTCCAAAAATCCGCAGGTGCGGAATCACTGAAGCCTTTATGCACATTTTCACCGCTTTTTGTCCAACTTTCAGTCCAATTCAACACCAACCTTCATAGCATCATTTCCCTGAAAATTGAGCAATTATACACTAACAACGACCTCAAATTATCATTTAACAATACAAAATCTGATGAGAAAAGGCTAAAATGAGTGGTAACACCACTCATCAATAACCACCAAAAGAAAATAATGAGCCTAAAGAACACAGCTTAACCAGAGAGAAACGAGACATGACAACATATCCACAATATTCAGTTCAACAATAAGAAACCAAATCATCCTGGCAAGGGAGCACAGCTATAACCAATCTCTCCTAAACAATCAGTTTCACAGAATAAAACCCAACTTGAATCGATGCTCAACAATAGGCAACACCAAGGAAATACCATCAACATGGATACTTATCTAACTAAACCTAAGTAGCACATAAGGGAAAATCATATAAATCACAATATACGACTCACGGGCATGCTAGTCACCAACGTATAGATATTCCAATTGCTGCTAAACAATTGTAGGGCAAGTAATACTAATTCTAGTCAATTAGGTAGTTTATGAAGAAAATATAGCATGCTAGTAAAGGAGGTAAAATACTCAGTTAAGTCAATTAATATCAAATAACAACAAGAGGGATCTAAAAACAACTAAGTCCGATTTAAGCAGGAAATAGTGAAATTAGCACTCAAGAACGCATTCATAGCAATAACAACTTCATACACAAGCGTATAAGGACCTAAGAATCCTAAAAGGACAACCTATTTGCAATTAAGTCCGGGTACGCACTCGTCACCTCGCGTACATGGGCTACAATCAACATAGAAGACTCTAATCCTAAGGGGAAATTCCCCCACACAAGGTTAGGCAAGATACTTACCTTAAAGACGACAACCCGGTACTCAAAAATGGACTTCTCGGGCGGAAAGACTTCTGGACGGCTCAAAATCAACCAAAACAATTTCAAAACACTCATAAATCGTATAAGGAATGATTCCGAATAATAAAGTTTCAATCTTTACAAATTTATAAAAATCGATCTAAAAGTCGACCCTTGGGCCCGCACCTCGGAACCAGACAAATTTTACAAAATCCGATTACCCATTCCGATGCGAGTTCAGCCATACAAAATTATTCCAATTCCAATACCATTTGGTCCTTCAAATCATGATTTTTCATTTTAGAAATTCTCTTTCAAAATCCACAATTTCCTCAACCCAAAACACAAATTAAATGATAAAAACAAGGACTAATTCATGGAATATGTTTAATTCTAGTGAAAGAACAGTTACCCATTTGATTTGTTTGAATAACTCATCAAATATCGCCAAGAACCGAGCTCTAGAAGTCAAAATATGTTAAAAATGGTGAGACCCCGATTTTTGGAATTATTAGCTGTTCTGCCCAGATTTAAAGCATCGCGATCGCGTAAATTTCTATGCGATCGCGTAGATGAAAAATTCACTGGCCAAGAAAATGTTCTATGCGATCGCATATAAGGAGTTATATGTTTCCCTCAACGCTACACTACGAGATCACGAAGCAAGGAATGCGATCGCGTAGAACAGAAAATCTGGTGCCCCTGCTGGAACACTATGCGAACGCGATTTGTTAAGATGCGATCGCGAAGAAGAGGAAAATATGCTTCTGTGATCGCGAACGTGTGTATGAGATCGTGTTGAATGAAAACTGGGCAGGTCAAAGCAATGCTATGCGATCGCGAGTACCTCCCTGCGATCGCATAGAAGGAAACCAGAAGACAGCAATCAACAGTTGAAAAATGAGGAAAATTGGCCCGAAACCTATCTGAAACACACCCGAGGCCCCCGGAACCCCGTCCAACCACACACACAAGTCATATAACCTAACACAAACTCGCTCAAGGTTTCAAAACACATAAAATAACACTAAAACGACGAATCAACCCAAAAATCAAACTTATAAATTTTCAAGACTTCAAATTCCAAAACTCGCGTCAAAACCTATCAATTCAACCCAGAATGACGTGAAAGTTTGCAGAAAAATCATATATAACACAACGGACTTACAGCCATTCTCGGAATTCCATTCCGAGCCCGATATCAAAATTTCACCTACCGGCCGGAATCGCCGAAATTCTAACTTTCGCCAAATTACCTCAAATCACTCTATGGACCTCCAAAACCAATTCTGGACACGTGCCTAAGTCCGAAATCATCATACGAAGTTGTTGACATTAACCAAAACTCATTCTGAGGCCGTTTACTCAAACATCAAACCTCCGGTCAACTTGCATCACTTAAGCTTCAAAAATTGAAATTTGCCTCCCAATTCGACTCTGGATTATCCGGTAACTAAACCCAACCACGCACGCAGGTCGGTACAACTAATGTGAAGTTGTTCATGACCTTACGCCACTGAACGGAGTTAAAATTCTCAAAACTACCGGTCGGATCGTTACATTAACATTCCGGAACTGAGAATCATACTGAAATACATGATACGAAAATACATGATGCTGAAATACCTAACCATACTGAGTTACATGATATTTGTATACTGAATAAATCTAGACTGAGACATGTATTCATGAACCTATTATGAAACTTCAACTTTTTATGACATAGTGAGTAAGCTATACTGAGACTCTGGGACATCAAACCCAAGTCTATATTGAATACGAACTGAGCTCAAAACGTTGATAATGAAAGTCATGAACAACTTATGAAGCTAGAGAATAGAAGTTCTACAACTATTCAAGGAACTAAGCTAAACTATGTTTCTGAGGCAATTGGTAACTTGGTAAAAGAAACGTAGTGTAGGGAGAATCATTAACATTCCCAAACATAGAGAGTTATCCTCACATACCTTAACTTCCTGCTCTTGAGCATAATACAACATTCGCCAACCCTTTCAACTTTAATCTATATCAATACAAGTCAAAGGGATTCCAAATTAGCAACAATGATCGTGTTTTGTTCACTTAGGCATTTTATCAAACACTTGGTGGCATAAAGATTTATAGCCCTTATTAATGGTGTTTCTACACCCAATAACCCATTCTTTTGCTCCTAGGTAAATTCCAAAGTTTCAAATAGATATAATCAATACCATTCTTTATCACCCATAAGGTAAACAATAATATTAACCAATAATCAACAATCAACAACCCAAACCTATAACCGTTCTTTCATTTCCATCCAACTCATCAACTCATATCTCATGAACTAGAGTCTATAATCATTAATCCAATGTTAGAATCAATTAGAGGGTGAAAGCATTACCTTTTTGAAGTTCAATCCCCTTGAATTCGAGTTCTAGGGTACCTTGTCTCAACAATGATGTCCCAATCGAATATCTAATGATATGGAGGGTGTGCCCATGTTAATAAGGTGTTAGGGAATTGAAATCAACATAGAATAACCATTACAACTTACCTTGGATAGTGGAGGGACCATTAAGGAGTTAGGTTTTTGACAGCTCCCCTTTCTAGAGCAAATTTTATGTTTTGGGGCTGTGGGGGACCAAGTGGGGCTTTAGAAATGACTCCCCAAGTGCGCCCCCGCACACCTGTAGGCCTGACCGCGCAAAATGGCAGGAACACTGCCACATGTGTGCGGCCGCGCTCGAGGCGCGCATATTGCACAATGTTCTGTAAAACGAGCATAACATTTTGCAAAGAGATCCATTTGGACTCCATAATATATCGTTGGAAATCTATTTCAAAGGCCTACAACTTTAATATTTGAGTTTTCCCAAATACCTTACACGTTTTTCACTAAACTTCCTGCAAGACTAACCTTTTGTAAACTTCATAGATTTTATCGAATCTTGTGTACCTCATTCTTTGTCTTGATTCTAAAATAACTATTTCCACCCATAATCATTCCTCTAGGCCTTCATATGTCTATAATATCATATTAATACCCATCTAACACATTAATACCTATAATTGTGAGTTGTTATGATGCTTTATTTTTTTTACTATTTTTCAAGTTCAATTCGAATCTACTTTTGCTTTTATATTTCCTTGTCTCAATTTCTGCGCTGATAAAAAAGGCAGAATTGGGCTAATTGTGCTTTACTAAACTAGATTGGTAGAATCCTGAACTTTAATCCTGAATTTGGCTTAAATTATATTTTAATGCCATCTAACTTCAAAGAAAGACATAACAAATATTCATCTCTAATAATGTTGAAGTTCACCAAATACAAAACAAACTTCAACTCCCAGAATGCTGAAGTTCAGCAAATACAAAATAAACTTCAGCTCCTAGAATGCTGAAGTTCAGCAAATATAACCAAAAACTTCAGCTCCTAGAATGCTGAAGTGCAGCAAATACAAAACAAACTTCAGCTCCTAGAATGCTGAAGTTCAGCAAATATAAAACAAAATTCAGCTCCTAGAATGCTGAAGTTTAGAAATTACAAAACAAAAACTTCAGCCAAAACATGTTGTAAGTGAACTGAAGTTTGCCATTGCACTATGAAACTGAAGTTTGCGTGATTGCCTTTGCAAGTCACGCCAAACTTCAGGCAAAAATATCTGAAGTTTGCTTTGATAAAGCTACACTTCACGCAAAAAATTCTGAAGTTCAAACTTCAGACATATTTTTCTACTAGGCCCGTATGTCTGAAGTTACCCGAAAAGTGGGTACGCTTGTAATTTTTTGTGCAAAGTCGGTATAAGTTAAAAGGTGACCCAAAAACTAGGTATAGCTGCAAATGCCACAAAAACCCATCATTAAGAGAAAAGAAGACCGAACTACAAAAAATCGTAAATATTGCACGAGGCGCCCTATTTGGTCGCCCTCATATAACCTATACCCACTTTTTAAAAACGTTTTAACTTGTACTTTATTTTTAAACAACTTCAGGCCTCTTTCTCCTCCTCTTTCTTCTTCTTCTTCTTCGGGTGACAATGATTTTACATGGTGGTTGTGCGTATATTTTAATATAGTTTGTGATATTTTTACAATTGTGAGTTGTTATGACGCTTTATTTTTTACTATTATTCAAGTTCAATTCGAATATGTTTTTGCTTTTATATTTTCTTGTCTCAATGTCTGCACTGAGAAAAAAGACAGAATTGGGTTAATTGTTCTTTACTAAACTAGATTGGTAGAATCCTGAACTTTAATCCTGAATTTGGATTAAGTTATATTTTAAATCCATCTAACTTCAAAGAAAGACATAATAAAGCCTCAACTCTAATGTGATGACCTAAGGGGTTATGAATTTAGACTCCGTTCTAGGCTTATTAGCCATAAAAAAATTAATTCTAACTACCTCAATTTTCCTGCGTCCGGGCGTGAAAACGGAAAGCTTTTATGTGAAAATATAAGAAATAATAATTTTTAGTATTAAAATTTTGGTTTTATTTGACTTGAGTCAACATTTTGAGTAAACGCACTCGGATCTGTGTTTCGACGATCCCGCGAGGTCCGCAGTAAAATATGGGACTTGGGCATATACCCGAAATTGAATTCCGAGGTCCCAAGCCTTAGAAATCAATTTTTGAAAGAAATTGTTTTGTTGAATTATTAATGAAATAAAGAAATGAACTAACATTTGAAACCGTTGGTATCGGGCCCGTATTTTGGTTCCGGAGCTCTATACAGGTTTATTATGATATTTAAGCCTTGTCTGTAAAATTTGGTGAGAATCGGAATTTATTTGACGTGATTTGGAGGTCCGGTTGATAAATAGTGAACTTTAAGTGTTCTTGAGAAAATAATGAGTGTTGAGGTTTAATTCATAGTTTTACATGTTATTTTCATGATTTGATCACACGAGCATGTTCGTATGATGATTTTAGACTTGCGTGCATATTTGGTTTAGAGCCCTGAGGGCTCGGGTGAGAATCAAATAGGTTTGTGTTGTGTTGCGCTCGTTCTTTCTTATGCTTCGACGTCGTTTCTTCAAGCATAAATGATCATATTGAACAAATGAGCTCCGATTTCTGTTTTGAATAAAGTATTAGATCCGTATCATAATTACGGACCCGTAGAAAAAAGAATCATCGAATTTGGACATCGTATGAGAATTTTATGGTCATTTTACTAAGGTTGCAAGATTTTCAGGTTAATTACGAAATTGTCACTGACGGCGTATTAAAAATCTGCACTATTTGCAAATATTAAAACATACATATCTCCTTCATTATAAGGTCAAATTGAGTGATTCAAAAGCCTAACTTGACTAGAAATTCACAAGAAATATATTGAAGACATAAAAATCAAATTTAGGGATTGTTTGACACGAGAAACGAGGCAGAATATCTGGCAGAAAAATATATATAAAACGGGCAGACTTTTTCTTCTTCAAATTTTCGAACCCCACAACCCTAGGAATGAATTTCTTCACAAAATATCATCCTCAGGTCATGAGAAATTAATTCTAAACTTTACTCTTTCAATTACTCATTGTTTTTCATCACTTTTAAATCAAAAACTAAGAATTTTCATGGTAAACATTGGGGGTTTGGGTAGAATTAGGAAATTTTGTAAAAATAGAACCTTTACCTCGAATTGAGGTCGGATTTACAAACTAATTATATATTTGGGTTCGTGGGTGAATGGGTAAACGTAATTTGGTCCGAACCCCGAGTGTAGACCAAGCGGGCCCGGGGTCGGGTTTTCACTTTTTTTTTATAGAAAACTTAGGAAATATCATGTTTTTCAATAAAGTTAGTTCCTTTAGCCTTAATTGATGATATTAAATTAATCATGATTAGATTTGAGCAAGTTAAAGCAAGATTCTAGGGGAAAAGCAGTAATTGAGCAGTGAGTGGCCTACGAAATTGAGGTAAATGTTTGGTCTAACTTTGAATTGAGGGAATAGGAATCCCCACCCGTTTGTTATGTGAAATGCTTGTGTGTGGTGTATAGGTGAGGTGACGAGTATCTATGCACCACCAAATTGTCTGTTAAGCATGATCCCTTTTTCTGTTCCACCTTAAATGATTCTTGTCTTAATTGTTCTATATTCATTATTGTTTCTATGACTACTTGACCTTGTTATTTTATTTTTAAATATTGTTGTGGTTATTGATAATTGTTGAGACAAAAATATTGTGAAAGGCTTGGCCTAAATTGTGAAATTTATGAATAAATTGATATGAGATGTCTGGTGGGAGCGGATTGCACGCCGCAACAAGGAGTGATAAGAGTGGACAGGTGGGATTGGGTTGCACGCCGCAACAGGAGTAATAAGGGTGATATATTTAGGGAGTAGTAATAAGGGTGGAGCGGGTTGCACGCCGCAACAAAGAGCGATAAGGGAGGACATTTGTATTTTTCCTGAATTTCAAAGAAAATAAAGATTTGAAAAGCTTAAATGTTTATTTTACTATTTTTCATATTTTTAGCACTACTTTTATTTAAAGTTTAAAGATTGGAAACTTGGAAATTATTTGAGGATTGGTTATAACTGAGACTTGGAAAAGGCGGCTGAGTTATTTTATTGTTGTTGCAGTATTTATTTATTTGTTTATATTTCCTTTTTGCTTCATATATTATTGTCACATGTTATATTGCTAAAGTCCCGTCGTAGCCTCGTCACTACTTCGTCGAGGTTAGGCTCGGCACTTACTCAGTACATGGGGTGGTTGTACTGATACTGCACTCTGCACTCTTTTGTGCAGATCCAGGTACTAGCCAGCAGTAGAGATTATTAGAGCAACCATCCATTCTTTCGGAGACACGAGGTATATCTGCCGGCGCTCGCAGATCCTAAGAGTGTTCTCCTATTTTTATAAAATTGTTTTAGTTTATTCAGAATAGTTACACTATTTCTTTCAGCCCAGTATTTGTAGTACTCTTTAGTAGTTCGTGAATTGTGACACCAGACTCTGGGTAGTTCTAGATTTATTTATATAATTAGTTCATGGCTCAGTTTAATTAATTATTTATTATTTTATATTGTGGATTATTTATGTAAAGCCATTAGATTAAGTGTTAATTTAAAAAAAAAATTTATCCTGTTTAAATGGTTAATTAAGGAAAATAGTTAAGCGAACTCTAACATTGGCTTGGGTCGTGACATCTAAGAATGCTGAAGTTCAGCAAATATAAACAAAAACTTCAGCTCCTAGAATGCTGAAGATCAGCAAATACAAAACAAATTTCAGCTCCTAGAATGCTAAAGTTCAGCAAATACAAAACAAACTTCAGCTCCTAGAATGCTAAAGTTTAGCAATTACAAAACAAAGACTTCAGCCAAAACATGTTGTAGTTTTATTGAACCGAAGTTTGCCATGACACTATGAAACTAAAGTTTGCGTGATTGCCTTTGCAAGTCAGACCAAACTTCAGGCAAAAATATCTGAAGTTTGCTTTGATAAGGCTACACCTCACGCAAAAAATTCTGAAGTTCAAACTTCAGACATAAATTCTTGCTACTTCAGGCCCGTTTGTCTGAAGTTACCCGAAAAATAAATACGCTTACAATTTTTTGTGCAAAGGGATATAAGTTAAAGGTGACCCAAAAGCTGGATATGGATGCAAATGCCCCTAAAATCTCATTTTTGATTGATCTAATTAGACATTTATATCCGGATTGGAACGGACGAGTTTAATTATGTTTAAGATTTCTGTTATCCCAGAGGAAACACAAACCCTCTAACGAGTATAGTAAATAAATAAGAACACTAACGTAGAAGCTACACATTTCAGCCTTTTATTTCAAGATATCAGCTGTGGTGAAATTACCTTTCATTCAATTTCTTTTGCTTGTTTTCCCCGTCAACTAAATTAAGGAAAATATTATCACATGTAGGCATAAATACCCATTCTCAAGAATCATATATTAGGTGATTAACTTTATCAAACCAAAGGGAAATCTTGAATTTAGAGTCGGTGAGTTCAAAATAAGAAATGATCTCATTATATGTATACATTAATATATAACTGTTTTGCCATACATACACAAAATTCAAATTGAAAATAATAATTGAATTTATAGAACTCTTCTTAGATCCACCTCTGTATTTAACTAATCTAATTAGTGAGGAATAAGAAAGGAAAATTTTCATAAAGCACTATCTTTTTGTGGTAATTAGCTATCTGTAGATACCATTTGCTATATTATGGATGATAGATACGTTTTGTTGTTATAAGATGTATCTAAGCTACTGTATTCATGAATACAGTAGCAAAAATAGGCGTGAATGTAGGCGTGAATCAGAGAAGTCCAACTAATCAGTTGTTGTATTCGACTGTATTCATGGCGGTATTCACAGCGTGAAACATGAGAATACACTATTTTTAAACGGAAAGTGAATCAATTAACATAATAGACTCCTAATATAACTCAACATACTCAATTATAACACACAAATTTTTGTATTTCCAATTATAAAAAAGATTCTCAACCGAAAACTACCAAAATACATAGCAATCTTCAGAGAAATTATATAATACATTTGAATACATAAATTATATTAATTAAAAAAAAATATTAATACATTCCAAGTACATAGCAATCTTCAGAGAAATTATATAATACATTTGAATACATAAATTATATTAATTAAAAAAAAATATTAATACATTCCAAGTACATAGCAATCTTCAGAGAAATTATATAATACATCTGAATACATAAATTATATTAATTAAAAAAAAATATTAATACATTCCAAGTACATAGCAATCTTCAGAGAAATTATATAATACATCTGAATACATAAATTATATTAATTAAAAAAATATATGAAACATTCATCGCATATAGCGAGACAACAACAACAACAACAACAACCCGGTATAATCCCACTAGTGGGGTCTGAGGAGAGTAGTGTGCACGCAGACCTTACCCCTACCCGGGGTAGAGAGGCTGTTTCCACCATGGCATATAGCGAGACAATGAATACAATGAAATACATAAATCAAACCAAACACATCTGAATACAGCTACATATATCAAACCAAATACATCTGAATACAACTACATACACATTTGATGCCATATGAATATATCTATTTAATAGATGTTAATACAACCTGTTGAATACATACTTATATAATTTGCTGAATACATATTTATAGCCCCTGTATTATTCAGTTTCTGGATTGGATTTACAATCCAAATACATCTGAATACAGCTACATACACATTTGATTCCATATAGAAGAAGAAGTTGCCTTTTATTTGAGCGGCGAAGACGAAGAATTGATGCCCTGCGGAGCAAGTCCGCCGTTTTTCTCAACAGGAGTTATTGTCGTTGTAGTAGCAACTGAAATTTTCTTTTCTTTTGTGCTGATGAACCCCAAGCTCAGCTTTGGCTTGAGCAAATCTTCGCTCTAATGCGTCCATTGTTCGTTTCTTTTGTTCCTCTACCATCGTCATTGTTGTGCTCTCTGTTCCAGCTTTCTCATTGGAAGGCACCTTGGACCTAAGGAGTGGACTGTCACTGAATTCCATCAAAATTATAATTAGGTGGTTTTGTGGGAGAAGAAAGTAAAGTGTATCAAAAAAAAAAAAAGAAAGAGAACGTGGTTTTTGAGTTTTACGGTAATTAGGTGAGAGAAAATCTGAAAAAGAAGAGAGAAGAATAATAATTGGCGTATATGGTGGCTTAAGGGTAGGATGTAACCATAATTAGATATTTTGCTATAAAGGGTTAAAGGTAGCTATATAATATAATTTTTTAAAATGTTATTTATTTAAAATAAATAGGGTATAAAGCTTTTCTATAGGGTGTAAAATTTCCAATTAAATATTAGTTGTAGATAGGGGTGGGCGTTCGGTATTTAAATATTTCGGTTCGGTATTTCGGTATTCGATTTATCAATTGTGTATACCAAATACCGTACCAAATTATTTCGGTACGGTTCGATATTTATTATTTTGGTTCGGTACGATTTTGATTTAGTATTCGGTTTATCAATTATTCAATTGTGTATACCAAACGAAAATTAAAATGATGCCAGACGTAGTGCCACAATGCCACTCAATTCATAATAAACAAATTTTGAAATGCAAATTGCAAAATGCGAGTAGTGCCATTCAATACCAAACGAAATGCATCTCGAAATGCAAATTGCAAAATGCATCTCAAAATGCAATTCAAAGTGCCACTGCCATAGTGGCATAGTTCCATTCAATGCCAAACAAAAATTAAAATGGCAATGACAGCAGGCTTCACATTCAGACTTCAGCTTCAGGCTTCAGCCATTTCAAATATTCAGCAGTGTTCTTTGACAAAAATTTCAAATGACAATGACAAAATTCCAAATGACAAAATTTGAAATGACAAAATTCCAACTTCATATTCAGGCTTCAGCCATTTCAAACAGTCAGCAGTGTAGTAGCAGTCAAGCAACAGCCATTTCAAACATTCACAATAGTGTAGCAGGCTAGTAACAACAGTGGGCATGATTGCACTTGAACCTAAACAATATATAAATCATAAGTTAGAATATTATTTTTTGATGATAATAAAACAAAACTACAAAAGTATATCACCAAATAAATAGTGTATTAAACTTACCACTCAAGTTGCAAGTTGCAACTATACATCAAGCAATGCTAGTAGTGCTTCCATTATTTTCTATATCTAAAGATTATTTTCTATATCTAAAGATAATTCGACCAAATATGTCAATGACAATGACAAATTAACAAATATGATATATTATTTTGAACTAAAATACACACAAAATATTAAAGCTTACCAAGCTCGAGTTCCTCAAGATACTTCAAGTCTTCTTCAACACTAATAGGATTCTTCTCTTCTCTAAGCCAATCTTGAACACAAATAAGAGCTTGCACACATTTAGGAGTCAATGAACTCCTAAATGAATCAAGAATACGGCAATCGGTGCTAAACGCGCATTCCGACGCCACACTAGAAATTGGAATGACTAACACATCACGAGCCAACTCCGAAAGAATAGAAAATCTAGGAGCATGTGTTTTCCACCAACTTAAGATATCAAATTCTTCAGTAAAAGGCTCTTGTTCTTCACTAATGTATTTTTCCAACTCCGATTTAGCAGCCCCGCTTTTCCACTACTACTACCACTTCACAAGAACATTGATAAGCAGAAAATCCATCATCAAGAAGATGAAACTTGTCAAAGGCCTTTTCAAAGTTTTGTGTCGTATCCAACATCAAATCGGTGGAATTCCACCTAGTAGGATCATCCAAACACAAAGTTTTGTTACACTCTACCTTTACATGTGCACAACACTGTTTTAAACTTTAAGGTCCTTGCAGGTGAAGCTCTCACATACCTCACAGTATTTCTAACATGTGCGACAGAAGCATCAATTTCTTTCAAACCATCTTGCACAATTAGATTTAAGATATGAGCCATGCATCTAACATGAAGATGTTTACCATCCATCATATTAGTTTTCCACATATCTAACTTTTTAGACAATTCTTTGATTGTGACATCATTTAAAGAAGCATTGTCCACAGTAATGGTGAATACCTTGTCTAATTTCCATTCAAGCAAACAATTTAAAATAGCTTTAGCCATCTCTTCACCTTTATGACTAGTGATAGGGCAAAAATTTAGTATTCTTTTATGCAACTTCCAATCCTTATCAATGAAGTGGGCTGTCAAACACATATAATTTATTCTTTGTAATGAAGTCCATGTATCTGTTGTAAGGTAAATTTTTGGTTGTGCTTCTCTAAAAGACTTTCTCAGATTTTGCTTCAATTCACCTTAAACTTCATAACAATCCCTTGTTATTGTTCTACGAGAAGGAAGACGAAATGTGGTTGAGTTTTTCTCATAAACTTCATAAAGCCTTCATTTTCTACAAAGCTAAATGGTAGTTCATCAATAACTATCATCTCAATTAAGTCCCTCCTAACCACTTCTTGATCAAATTTCCAAAGTGATCCTTCATCACTTTGGCAAGATTGAAAATTTAACTTTGTTTGACTTTTATCTTTATTAATATTAGGTGGGTATTCTTTGCATCTATTCAAATGAGTTTCAATCCGCTTGTTCCATTCTGTTGGCCCATGTCATTGAATGGGTTTTGAAGATTGACAAAAGGCGTCCAGTTGAACCAGGTCCATCATAGCATACACTTCTGAATGAAGCAGTTGGATCACAAATCGTACAAGTCTAGGAGATATCAGTGATTGCTAAGTATCAAAGAACTAAGAGAATGTCTCCTAATACGAAAAGGTTGCAAATTGATAAGAGAAGATAGAAGTTGCTTTCAGCTAGGACAGAAATAGAGGAAGGAAGTTGAGTTACAATCAAACTCGTTTACCAAGGAAGAGTTGGATCAGAATTGAATCATGGACTCAACAAATGGACTCTATAAATAATCAGTGTATTACTGTTGAAAGACGTGACGCACAAGTGCAAAAATGAATCAAGTTTTGAAGCAAAAGTTCCAGAGGTTTTGCAAGCAGAATTGTTGTGCGAATACAAAGGCTACAGTTCAACTAGAAGAAACAGTTTCATCGTTTGTATATTGAGTCTAGTTGATTGTAGTAGGAGTTTAAATAATGTATCTTATCAGCTTTCATAGAAGCAATTGTAATAGGTACAAACTGATCAAGTTAGAGTTAGCTTGAATTATGTAGAAATTAGCTAGAGGCTAGTTGATACAAAGAGGATTAGAGTTAGTCCTAGGATTACAAAAGAGTTTATTTTGTAAGTCCGTTTTGGCTCAGAGTTTAGTGAAGAGTTTTGAGCAAATCCTACTGAGGAGTAGGTCGTGGTTTTTTCACCTTTTGAGCCAGGTGTTTTCCACGTAAAAATCTATGTGTCTTTACTATTACTGCTTAATTATTCCGCAAATAGTAGTAAGTAATAGACTAAGAAGGACCTAGTCTTCTTATTAGACAGCACTCGAAAATTGGGTACTGCACAATTAACTTATAATATTGTGTAGTATTGAAGTCTAAAACATCACATTCTTAGATAAGTAAGCAGCCAAAGCTTGCTTACAATATCTACACACTGCTTTACCAACCCCATTTATCTCAACTTTATCAAAATGATTTTAAATGTCGGATCTAGGTTGCATGGCTTTTCTTTTCTTAGAATCTTGAGTATTAATGGTGTTGGCGTTGCTATCTTGAGTAATAGGTAAGCTTTCACTTGAACCGGCAACACTGTTTAAACTTTCATCTGCCATCTATACAAATAGAGATAGTATAAGATTGTGTGATCCTGAAATCTTGAGTAAAATATGAGATAAAATAGGCCTGCAAACTGGGAGCTACAGAGTCATGTTTAAACACATATTTCAAATTGATATGGGCCTAGTTGAGTCTTCATCTTTGTTGGCAAGTGTTAAGCCTAGAAAAGGCATTGCCATTGCTCCTTAATGAAGAAGAAGTCATTCAAAAGAAAGAAGCACATACTAACTTCAAAGGCAGACAAGTGCATGGTCAGGAATCATGAATTGCATCCAAAACCATGACGGCCTGTAACTATATTCTGAGTTCACTTGATTCAAATAGAAACTTAATAGATAACGTAAGTACCCAGCCTTCTATAGAAGTTCTATTTACAAACTACAAAAAGCAAGGTACTGACCAGGGAATGAAGATACAAATCAAAGGAACTCATGGACAAAGTATTTACAAAAGAACAGGACACAATATATTAGGGCACAGTAAGAAAATAACATCAATACACTTTGTATGATTACAGGGCATCACGAATATAAGGTAATAATTCGTAACTTCTATAAAATACTATACCGTCCACAATAGAACTCAGAAGAATGCTCTACAGCAACTTCATTATATCCTTCAATACAATCATTATTTGACAGTTGACACACAATTCTTTGAAAGAAATACTTCCTCGTAAACTTTTTTTTAAAGTAAGCAGTTTCATAGACGGATCAAGAAGCAATAGGTAATACTTTCTCCCGGTACATCAGAAGATAACTAATTCAGTACCAGACAGAAATTAAAGTTCAAAACTTAAAAATAGAGATCGAATTTACAAAATATAAAAAGAAACCTCAAACAATCACAAAATAAAGATCATAGAAAATTCATATGAAGACACGGTGGGTTGCTCTGATGGTAAACACCCTCCACTTCCAATCAAGAGGTTGTGGGTTCGAGTCTCCCCAAGAGCAAGGTGGGAAGTTCTTGGAGGGAGGATGCCGAGGGTCTATTGGAAACAGCCTCTCTACCCTAGGGTAGGGGTAAGGTCTGCGTGCACACTATCCTCCCCAGACCCCACTTGTGGGATTATACTGGGTTGTTATTGTAGAAAATTCATATGAACCTGGACGGAGCGTTGAGCTTCGAAATAATCCAATGATTGAGTGAGGAGTGAGGAAAGAGGAGTCGAAACTCGAAATCACCAACGCGGCAACGTCAGACGCCCAGATCGGAGACGGAAATGGTGACTCTATGACTGCCTGACTGTGGTCTGTGCTGTGAGAGACTAAGACTCTGAGAGAGTGAAAGCGTGGCTGCATGGGTGAAGAACTGAAGATGAGAGAGACGGAAATGGTTGCTAACCTAATTTGCTAATTGCTATTGCTAAAAATTAAAATGGTCTAACCTAAGACTAAGAGTACTGGGCTTGGGGGGCGAGGGAATGGGAATTAAATTTGGGCTTGGGCGTCGCTTGGGGCTGGGCCAAAAAATATGTCCTTAAAATTTCGGTATTTTGGTATACCGAAATTTTAAAATTATAATACCGAGAACCGTACCGAAACCGAAATACCGAATTAATTCGGTCTGATTCGAAATTCGATTTTTGAATTTTATGCCCACCCCTAATTGTAGGTAATGTATATACTCTAATAGAAGTTATATTTACGAAAATTTCCCTATCTTTTATCTTTCTCAAATGTCAATTCCACAATCTTAGCCATTTTTATCATTTTTTGTACACCAAATTAATCCTCGTACTGAATGAAATAAACAGTAACTGAAAAAGACAATACATGAAAGTAACAACTTCTCCTCAACTTTAATACTTATGTACATATTCCTAAGAAGTTTTTTTACTCCTCACATTAAATGTTTAATTAGGGGTAGTTTAGTCATACTAGGTATTTTTGTATAAAATTTAGTCTTTTCTTAATGAGCGTGCTAACAGCAAATTGGTCACTTATTGTGAATCGAAGGGAGTATATTTTTAGCTGTATAAAAATAATAACTAACAAAATGTATATTCTTGATATATTTGTGTATTATGTGTTGGGTTTTAAGCTTAATTGTAGCTTAAAAAAGGGTGAATGAGAAATGAGGGGAAAATGGAATATTTGAGTTTTTCTCCTTAACAAAGAGACATTGTTTCATAATGAGAGAGGAAAAGGTTTTAGATGGGTATATGTACAATTTCTCTTCTTCTAGCTCTGAGTTCTCCTCCTTTCTTCTACGTTGTTTTAACTACAAATAAAGCAACAGTAAGTGTGATTTGCTATCGATCTTTGTGTACACTGAAACACTAGGATTTGAAGTACCGCTACACCAGTGTGTAATTCGTTCTATCATAGGAGGAAGTAATCCACAACCTTGAGTACTAGGAGGGGATTAAATTCCTTAAGGAAACACTGTGAAATTACGGATTAAATTCTGTTTTTTTTATATTTCTGTTTATATGTTATTTTATCTTCTCAAAAGTTATTTTACAAATACAGTTTACTAAAATTATGTACATATAACATACATATTTTATATACATTTTAATTAGAACATGTAATTAGTATATGTCAACCGACCAATTTTATATTCTGCCCATTTTTTATTTAAGTACTTAAAGGTAGTTTCCGAATAATTCAAAAGACTTTGATGAAGAACCGAGCGGATGAAGCTCGTAGGTTGTACGCCAAACAAAAAATATACTTTAAACTTGGACCACTTATTAAGTACTCTTATTAAGGAAGACTGCAATAATTACTCAATAACCTAGCAATATGGGCTATATTTGAGAAAGACAGTTAGGTCAATTTGATTAGAATAGAAAAGACATAAAGTAAAAACATATTGTAGCACATTTTGACTAGAAAATTTTGTATGTTCCTCGTTCCGGTACATTGCCCCAAATGAAGTCATATCATGCTTTGTTCCTTTATGATCGTCAATCATATTTCTTATTGGAAATTTTACATCATGTAGAAAAACTTTATACCCTATTTATTTTAAATAAATAATATTTTAAAAAATTATATTATATAACTACCTTTTATTCTTTATAGTAAAATATCTCATTATGATTACATCCTACCCTTAAGCCACCATATACGATAATTATTATTTTCTTTCTTCTTTTTCAGATTTTTTCTTACCTAATTACCGTAAAACCCAAAAATCATGTTCTCTCTTTTTTTTTGATACACTTTACTTTCTTCTCCCATAAAACCACCTAATTACAGTAGAAAGCTGGAGCAGAGAGCACAACAATGGCGATGACAGAGGAACAAAAGAAACGAACAATGGACGCATTAGAGCGAAGATTTGCTCAAGCCAAAGCTGAGCTTGAGGTTCATCAGCACAAGAGAAAAGAAAATTTCAGTTGCTACTACAACGACAACAACTCCTGTTGAGAAAAACGGCGGACTTGCTCCGCAGGGCATCGATTCTTCGTCTTCACCCCTCAAATCAAAGGCAACTTCTTCTTCTATATGGAATCAAATGTGTATGTAGCTGTATTCAGATGTATTTGGATTGTAAATCCAATCCAGAAACTGAATAATACAGGGGCTATAAATAAATATTCAGCAAATTATATAATTATGTATTCAACAGGTTGTATTAACATCACTACTAAAAACGGTTATTTTCCGACAGCCAAAACGGTCGGAACTCCGTCGGAAATCACAAATTTTCGACTGCTTTCCGACCGAACCTGGTTGGTCAGAAAAAAGTTGGTCGGAAAACAGTTTCCGACTGAATCAGTCGGTAATTTCCGACCGAATCTGTCAGAAATTTGAAAAGGTCAAACAAATAAAATTAATAATTAAAAATTAACTTTTATTTAGTTTTCGACGGAATCCGTCGTAAAATAAATAAAATTTAATTTTTAATTATTAAACATTCCGACCGAATCTGACAGAAACTAATAATTAAAAATTAAATTTTATTTAAATTCCGACAGAATCCGTCGCAATTATGTGAATATGTATTATTGTTTTTAACTTTTCCGACCGTATCAGTCGGAAATTAATAATTAAAATTTAAGTTTTATTTATTTTCCGACGGATTCTGTCGAAACTTGTTGAATATTAATTTTTTAAAATGGAATTTCCGACCAAATCGGTCGGAAATCTGTGAATTTATGTGTAAAACTGGGCAGTTGTCCGACCGTTTCCGTCGGAATTTGTGTGTAAAACTGGGCAGCACTCTGCCCACTTTCGAGCTACACCACCTGTCAAACTAGTACAAATAAACATAGCAACTAACATACATTATCAACAATCTAAACCAACCATACATTAATACCAACAATACCAATCATTAAACCTAACAATTTTGGGCATAAAAACATCCAAATAGTAGCCCACATTCAAGTTTAAAATCAATACATAAAGTTTACCAACCAACCAAAACATCACAACTAAACTCTACACATTAGATTCAGTTTCTTCATCATCAGATACATCATGCCCATGTTTACTCATGAATTTATGCATCTTGGCAATTAGTCCGTTTTGGGAGTCCAATCGTTGCTTCAATTCACGAATTTCGTTTCTCATATCTTCCAGCTGTTCTTGATTTTGAGGAGAATAATTGGCTAAGAGTGGGTTTGGAACACCTGTAGGTCGACAAACTCCTAGTTCGTAGACTCTGCCTTTGTTTACTCCGCCCGCTGCCTGTGTCCACAATGAAGCTATATCATCAGGTGTTGGTTGAGTTGAAGGAGGTTGAGTTTGTAGCCATTCTTCCAACCTTTTATTATAATCTTCCTGAAATGAAAAACATAATTATCATGTAAACAAACTAATATTAATAAATCAAGCAATATCCTATATTCCTGCATTCCCTCTGACTTACCGAAGGGCTGGATTACTCTATCAACCTAGACTTTAAAAGGTAGCTAATGTTGTGATGCTATCACAAAGATAGCTAATGTTGTGATGCTACTAATCAGTACACTTTCCATTTAATTTGACCAGAATTGCATTTAAATTTCCCGGAGCCAGTAAATAACTCCTTCCACCTATAGAATAACCATTCTAGCACCTGTACTTCTCCCTACTTTTCAATCCTATAAAGCTCCAACTAATTACCTCATTTATATAAGTTCCGACTGTCTATCCATTTGGAGTGATTGTCCCTACAGTTGAACTTGAACTTGAACTCAGGTTTTCTAACTTGTCTTTCGTGTTTTTTGCTTTAACAAACAGGACTTTCAAAGAGTTGCATTACCCTGACCCAACTTATATAAACACTCCCATCTCTAAACTTCCCAAAAATTCCAGCAAAAATATTATTCTATAAGGCTCCCAGTCTTTAGCAACATTCAAAAATCCAAATTCACATAACAATTCAAATTCCTATGGAGATTGATTTACAGAACAAGGAGGTTCGAACTACCATGATTCAAGAGAAACCTACTCATATAATACCAAATCTTGATAATGTCCATTAACAACTCTATCCCATGTAATAGGCTAGCCCAAAACCAATAAATAATTATGAAGTTAGAATTTTACATGTGTGTCTGACGCACGCGTCTCCACCCAGTCTCCTCTTGTACCATCATTCTTCTTTTTCTTATGCAACTCCTCAAAGATCTCTGCGTCACTCATATCTCGCCCTCTTTCCCTTTCCTTCATAAGAAAAAGTATGATTTAGACATTACAAACGTAAAATCTATATGTAATACTAAAAAAAAATTAAAAAGTAATTATCATTCTTAGTTTATGGGCCTCAAAAGTAATCGAACCTCCTGTGTGCAACGAGCCACCTTTATTAGAGGCACGATTCGCCTTTGCTTGTTCACTCTTTGCCTTCCATTCTGGGGTATTCCATATCTCAAGAAGTTTATCCCAAACATCTTTTCTTAACCAGTCCGGCATTTCACCGGCATTCCGAGCAACAAACAAAGTATCTTTAATCCTTATACCAACTTTCTTCTCGAAAATAATATTTATTGCATTTTGATGCTGAGGATGCCATGTGCACAGTGTCTGCAATATAAAAAAGTAACATTAGATGAAGACGATAATTATTAAATAAATATAATTAATTTTTACCTTAAATTGATTCCACATTTGCTTTCTGATGTTGTACGTTATCTTTTTCCAAGAAGTCCAGGGCTCATGATAAAATGGCTTCATAGAATTTGTAATCAAACGTGTAGTCTGAAAGGATGGCAAAAACCTGCATTAAAGTTAACATATATATAATTAATATACATCTTAAAAGTTCAAAAGTTTTAATTGCAAATAAATATTCCTTGATGTTAACATATCTAAAAGTACATTCAAAACATAAATATTAGTATAAGAACCTTCTTACCCATTCTTGTGGGGGACGATTATCAATCGATTATAACTATCAAATTGTACATCCCCTCCAA
>ML265772.1:47919-60362 GCA_005239495.1 Nicotiana undulata | reverse complement strand
ATTTATAATCATTAATAAGTACTCCATAAACCAATTCCCAAGCCAAATTATACATTTCCTACTGTTCCTCCGACAATACTAAAATTCGACGCTGGGCCCACACATTCGGATTTTCGAAAATTCATGAAGGAATCAATTACCCGGAGTCTAAGGATCGAGTTATGTAATTTATGCAAGAATTCATGGCCTAATATTGAAAAACCCCAAAATCCCCAAGAACCCTAAAATTTACTACCTAATTCTATGATTTTTAGATGATTTATTAGTGAGTTTAACTAGGAATTAGTGTTTGAAACTAATAAAACTATGAAATTTACTTACCTCAATTTTAATGGAGGAAGGTTCTTTGAGAAGCTCTCTAAAATCTTGAGGAGGAAGATGAAAATGGTGGAATGAGGCTAATTCCCGTATTTAATAACACTGCCCAGTGATTCCTTCACTGCGATCGTGACAAGAGGCCTGCGATTGCGAAGGCCAACCTCTGCGATCGCGGCAGTGGTCCTGCAATCGCGAAGAATAACTGGCAAGACCTTTGCGATCGCGGAAGGGGTCCTGCGATCGCGAAGAACAAACTCACCCGGCCCAGACGCGACTCAATGCGATCACAAGATACGGGCTGCGATCGCGAAGGTGTTGAATCCAGATCTCTGCGATCGTGAAGAGGAGGCTGCGATCGCGAAGAGGAGGGTGCGATCGCAGTGAACAATCACAAGCCCAGCAAAATCCTTCTCCGCGATCGCAACCCACCTTCTGCGATCGCAGAGAAGGAAACCAGATAGCAGATTTTCTAGTTTTTCCAACTTAGCTCCCGGGGGTCCGAAACACACCCGAGCCCCTCGGGACCCCATCCAAAAGCACCGACAAGTCTGTATTCATGATACAGACTCGCTCGAACTTTCGGAACATGAAAAACAACAACGGAACTCGAAATCAAACCCCAAAACCAAATTAATCAAACTTAAGAACTTTGAAATTCTAGAATTCACTTCAACGCGCCGAACCGGCCTAAACCACTCGGAATGACTTCAAATTTTGCAGATAAGTTATAAATGACACAGCGGAACTATTCCCGGTCTCGGAATTTCATTCGGACCTCGGGAACATAAAATCACCTCTCAAGCCAAATTTCAAATTCTTTAGAAACCCCACAAGTTCATTAACTCCCTTTTTCCTCATTTGGATCCGAAACCAATCAAATCAAGCCCGTTTTACACCAAATTCCACAGATAGGACAAATAACATATAATAAACCTGTTCCAGGCTCCGCAACGGCAATACGGGCCCGGTAACACGACTTTCACATAATCACTAATTTTCACAATCCTTTATGATTTCTTGAAAACAGTTTTCTTTAAAAATTCATTTCTCGTGCTTGGGACCTCGGAATTCGATTTCGGACATACGCCCAAGTCCCCTATTTTCCTACGGACCCTCCGGGATCATCACATCATGGGTCCGGGTCCATTTACCTAGAATGTTGACCAAAGTAAACTTTATTCAATTATTCAATTAAAAAATCCCATCTTTAACAACTTTTCATATGGAAGCCTCCCGGCTACCTGCCCGTGATGCGCACGCATATCGAGGTGAGATTAACGGAGGCTTTCGAGACCTCGGAACAGAGATTTAGCTGGAATTACCTAAGATGACCTTTTGGGTCATCACAAAGAAGGACTTGCATATGGTTTATTGACTTAGAAAAAGCATACAATAAAGTCCCTATGAAGGTCTTATGAAGATGTTTGGAGATTAGAGGTGTTGCAATAGCATACATTAGGGAGATTAAAAATATGTACAATGGAGCTAAGTCTCGGGGTGAGAACCGCGGGAGGAGGCTCGGATTATTTGCCAGTGGTGGTGGGTTGCATGAAGGATCAACATTTAGCCACTTTTTATTTGCTCTGGCGATGGATGTGTTGACGTGACACATTCTAGGAGAGGTGTCATGGTGTATGTTAATTGTAGATGACATAATGTTGATTGACAAGACGCGTTGTAGGGTTAATGGGAGGCTAGAGGTGTGGACACAAACCCTGGAGTCTAAAGGTTTCAAGTTGAGCAGGACGAAGACAAAATACTTGGAGTGTAAGTTAAGTTTAGTGTTGGGTATCATTAATAATAAGTAGACGTGAATCTTGAGACACATGTCATCCCTAGGAATGATAGTTTCAAGTATTTTGGGATTATGATACATGGTAACATGGATATTGACTAGGATGTCGCACGCCGTGTTCGAGTGGGATGGATTAAATGGAGGCCCACTTCTAGTGTTTTGTTTGACAAGAATTTGCCTCTAATGGTAGGCTATAATCTATTGTTTAGTCGTTTATTGCACTGTAATTTACTGCACTTCAATTGAGTTTGAGCTTTAATTGCTAGTGTTTTGCACTTATTGTGTTTTTATGCCTTGTAGGAGTGATATTGAGCTATGTAGATGTTATGGAATGAATTCAATTGAATTGGAGCTTTTAATTCTGAGTAAAAGCCCAAGGAATTAAGCCGGGATCGCGCTCGGGGATAAATGCTCAAGGGATTAGGATGTTTTGACCGTTACATCTATATTCACTTGTTCACGTAATCGAGAGAGGCATAACTTGTGATATCTTTGCATTATATTTTGTTGGTTGAAGTCATTAATTATTCTTAGTAATCGGAAGAGGCTAGTTGAATTTTTGATAGAATTTAGCTAGGAGGATAAACGGAGAAGTTCTCCTAAAGACCAATCCATTACGAATTCCTGCATACCTTCGTGTACTTAAATTGGTTCATCTTGTGAGGTTGTGACTTAATCGAGAGAGGAGTTTTGACTGAAACCAATTGAACTAATAACCAAGTGAAATCAAGAGACTCAATTGAACATTAGAAGTGAATTATCGAGAGTTAAATTCCAAACATTTGTCTTGCACATATCGTATCAACAATATTTTCGCCCAATTGATAACCTTCTTTTGTTTATTACTTGTGTTGTTTGTCAATAGTTGATAGTTTAGACTCTTATTTAATTTTAGTTTAAATAACATAAATCTCCATTGTTGATCATTAGCAATATAACTACAAATGATAATGTTGTTTAACTCCAATTCTTGTGGATACGATATTATAATTTACTATATTTGACTAGCGAGCATATTTTAGTGTGTATTTTGTGCTCGTTAGCCATCTAGACTTAAGGGTAAGTTATATAAAGCGGTAGTTAGACTGGCCATGTTGTATGGAGTCGTGTGTTGGCCAATCAAGAAATCTAATGTCCAGAAGTTGACATTAGCAAAAATGAGGATGTTGAGATGTATATGTGGGCATACTAGAAAAGATAAGATTAGGAATGAGTATACTAAGGACAAGGTGGACGTAGCTCCTATAGAAGATAAGTTGCATAAATGAGGATGTTGAGATTGTTCCGACAAGTGAAGAGTAGAGACCATGATGCCCCAGTTAAGAGGTGTGAGAGGTTGACCATGGCGTGTCAAATGAGGGGTATAGGGAGGCCTAAGAAATACATGTTTGAGGTGATTAGGCTATACATGGAGCTGCTTCTCCTTACCGACGACATGACCCTCGATAGGTGGGTGTGGAGGTAAAGGATTAGGGTTGTGGGTTGACAAGCAGTCTAGAGTTTCGCCTAGTCATTCCAGTATTATTAGTAATAGTCTTGTATTTTTTCTATTCCTAGCCTCTAGCTATTACACAATGTGCCATTATGTTTAGTAGGATTGACTCTATTCTTATAGTGTCGTATTATTAGATCTTTGTTATTGCACGTTACACCATTTGCGTCTGTGTCTTATAACGTTGCCTCTGTCTATTTATTGCTTCATTTTCGCTTATCTTGAGCCGAGGGTGTTTTGGAAACAAACTCCCTACCCTCATAAGGTAGAGGTAAGGCCTGCATACACTTTATCCTCCCTAGATCCCACTTGTAGGATTTTACTAGGTTTGTTGTTGTTGTTTTAAATGATAAAAAATTCCTTATTCAATTGTTTAGAAGAATTGAATTATATGATTAGTCATAGCCATCTTGTACCCATATGAGATTTTATCCGCATTAACATTATTATGATCCAGTGCCTCTTAATTAAATTACTTAAAACATATATTGATGAGTTGGAGAATTGAATATTGTAAAAATAAGAGAATTTTTGTACCACGAATATTATGAGTGGATATGTATTATTGATAATATTGTGATTAACGGGTTGCACACCGCAACCGTGATATGAGTGGGTCGGTTTGCATGCTGCAATAATATCATTAGTAGTTCGGGTTGCACGCTGCAATGGCTCTAGAGTCAAGTAATTATACATATTACTCTAGGCTGTGTGAGTTAAGGCACCAAGATTGGTACTAGTTTGGACACTTGACCAATGTCAGATATATATGGATTTGTGTGACAAGATTTAGTATTGAATCAAAATCATGCATTAGTAGACTAGACATATAAACATGCACATACACAATAGCGTTATTAGCGAATTGGGTTGCACACTACAATGGCTCTGGAGTCAGGTGATTACCCATGTTACTCTCGTTTGAAAAGCATGTCAAAATACCAACTTTATTGCATTTCTAGTGGTGGACTTGATTATAATATAATGTTTTTTTTCCATGTGCTATATATGCTTTATGTGGTTATTGAGTTGTTAGTAAGTGTCACTGCCAATCTCTCGTTACAACTTCTTCGAGGCTAGAGTGGATACTAACTGAGTACCATTGTTTTGTACCTCTACTATACTTTTGCATATTTTTGTGGCTGGTTTTAGTGGTAGTCACCAAAGAGAGTAGGAGTTCTATTTGGAGGCTTCGTGGTGAGCTGCTTACTTAATCCAATCCGTAATACATGCAGTCCCCCTTATATAATCATTTATATTTGTCCATGTATATTTGATTTTTGTGTAGACATTGTATTTAGTTAAGATTAGATACTTTTGTTAGATTGCTCGTGACAATGTTGTGATACCAGATCTAGGAAGTGTTCGTGAGACAATTGTGGTCTTGTTTAGACCATGTCAGATATTCATGTACTTTGTTATGAGTTATTCATTATTCCTCCTTGCTATTTACATCATGAATCAGTTAATGTCTTAATGATTTAATTCTATTATTGTTGATTTAAAGTTGACTTGCCTAGCGAGCGGGTTAGGCGCCATCACGCCTTTTGGTGGGATTTTGGAACGTGACAAGCTCTAGGTTCTAAGGGTCTCACAAGTCATGAGAAAGTCTATTAGAGTCTTGTGGATTGATACAGATACTCCAGTATCTATTTACGAGGGGCTATAAGGCTTTAGGAAACTTCTCTTTGCTTGATTGTGTGTTGTGATTATCTGTCTAAAATGTCTCTCCTACTTTTTCACATATGGTAAGAACTAGCGCTTCAGCAACAGGGAGTGACGTAGAGGCAGTACCACTAGCGTAGCTGTGAGGGGCAGGCTCGATGTAGGGCCAAGTCTCCCACCAGGAGTCGCACAATGGTATCTAGGGGAAAATCACCCACTAGAGCCTAGGAGCGTGCTCGGGCAGTACCAGAGGATATGTCTGCGAATCAGCTGTGGATTATCATGATGAAGCCCTAGTGCCAAGTCTGCATCTGGAGGGTTTTGTTGTTGCACCAACATTTTAGGAGGCAATGGCCAAGATGGTCAGTTTTATTGATGCTCTGACTCAGGTTGGAGTGGTTATAGTTTCCCCAACCACATCTCAAGTTGGAGGGGGAGTTTAGACATCTCCTACACGTACTCCGGAGTAGACCATAATAGTAACTCGATACGTGGTTATGCTTGCTATATATTCTTATAAGCAGATGCGGATGGAGACGTTTCAATGGTTATATCCTCAACACTTTGAGGAAGGTGCTTCAGAGGATGCCTAGGATTTTCTAGATAGATATCATCAAATTCTTCGCAACTCGAGATTAGTAGAGTCCAATGGGGTGGATTTCACTATATTTATGTTTAGGGAGCTACCAAGAGATGATGGTAGACTGATTAGTTGGGCAAGCTACCAGGTTCACCTCCTCTTACTTGGGGTCAATTTTCATAATTTTATCTTGAGGGGTACATCCCACACACCAGGAGGGATGAGTTAAGAGGCCATCTTGAGCATCTTCAGTAGGATCGCATAATTGTGACCGTGTATGAGACAAGATTCATAAAGTTGTCTCTTCATGGTTCTAACTTGATCCCCTACAAGGCAAAGATGGTGAGACAATTTATTAAGGGTTTAAATTATCGCATCAGGATTCCTGTGGCTCGTTAGTCAGAGGTTTGGATAACATTCTACCAGGTCGTGGAGATGGCTTGGTGGATTGAGCGTATTCGTAGCCAGGTTCAAGAGACTATGGTGAGAAATAAAAGACCTCGTCATTCTGGTAGATTCGGTGGTACCTCATCTTGAGGTAGTGTTTAGTTTGGTAGAGGCCATCATGGTCGGCAAGCTCATGCTACATAGCATGTGGAGTAGTGGCTTTGTCATCCTTCAACACTCCAGTTCCACCATCCTTTATTGCTCTCCTATAGAGTTCGTATTGTGCTCCGTCTATTCAAGGTTACGGTGAAGGGTCAGGTTTAGCATCCTCAATCAGCTAGAGTTTGTTGTGAACATGAAGAGCTTGGCCACATGAGGAAGCATTTCCCCAGGCTTGTTAAGGGTGCAGCTCAAGAGTTTTCTCAGCAAGTGGTTTCCGCACCAGGTGTTCCACCCCTGCCTCGCCAGCTAGAAGGGGAGGACATGCCACTAGAGGTAGCTGTATAAGAGGGGGGCAAGCTGGAGGTGGTTAGACCGGTGGTGGTCAGGCTCGTTGCTATGTTTTTTTAGGTAGAACCGAGACGACGACCTTAGATGCAATGATCACATGTATGGTATTGGTCTGTCATAAAGATACTTCTATGTTTTTTGATCTAGGGTCTACTTATTTATACGTGTCATCATATTTTGCTCCTTATTGGATATGACTTGTGGTTCTCTTGATATTCATGTTCATGTATCTAGACCTATTGGTGATTCTATTATGGTGGATCGTATATATTGATCTTGTGCGGTTAATATTGTGGTTTCTAAGACTAGAGTTAATCTAGTGTTGTTTAATATGGTCGACTTTGAGGTAATTTTTTGTATGTACTGGCTATCTTTGTACCATGTTATTCTTGATAGTCACGCTAAGATCGTGACATTCACTTTTCCGGGGTTACCAAGGTTGGAGTGGAGGGGTTCTCTTGGTCATAACTTTAGTAGGGTGATTTCATTTTTTTATGGCTCAACGAAAGGTTGAGAATGGTTGTTTTCCATTTCTAGCCTTTGTTATAGATGTTAGTGTTGATACTCCTACTGTCAATTTAGTCCCAGTAGTGAGGGAGTTTCCATATGTGTTTGTTGCAGATCTACCAGGCATGCCACCCCATAGGGATATTGATTTTTGTATTAATTTTGTGGTGTGCACTCAGCCTATATCTATTCCACTATGTATCGTGGATCCAATTGAGTTGAATGAATTTAAGAAGTTAGAGGAACTATTGGATAAGGGATTCATCAGGCTGAGTGTTTCTCCTTAGGGTGTGCCAGTGTTGTTTATGTCGAAGAATGATGGTTTTATAATGATGTGTATTTATTATAGGTAATTGAACAAGGTCACTATCAAGAAACCATTACCTTGTATTGATGATTTATTGGATTATCTTCAGGGTGCCAGATTCTCGAACATTGTGTTGAGATTGGGTCATCACCAATTTAAGATTAGGGCTTCAAAAGTCTTTCAAGACTCATGATGTGCATTATGATTTCTTGGTGATGTCTTTTAGTTTAAGTTGTGCCCCAACAACTTTTAGACATTTTATGAATAGTGTGTTCCACCCTTGGATTCTTTTATCATTGTATTCATTGATTATATATTGGTATATTCCCATAGTATGGAGGGTCATGAGCATCATTTGAGAATTGTGCTTCAGATCCTGAGGGAGAATGAGTTGTATGGTCATATCTCCAAGTGCGAGTTTTGGTTGGATTCAATGGCATTCTTGTGTCACGTGGTGTCTAGTGATGGTATCAAGGTTGACTCGGCGAAGATTGAGGTAGTTTAGCGTTGGCCTAGACCTTCTACAACTATAGAAATCAGGAGTTTCTAAGGTTTGGCCACCTACTATTATCAGTTTGTGTAAGGATTTTCATCTATTTCAGCTCAATTTATCAAGTTAACTCATAAGGGCTCTCCGTTCAGATGGCCCGACGAGTGACAGGAGCTTTCAGAAGCTCAAGACTGCTTTAACTACAACACAAGTTTTTGCGTTTCCCTCTAGATCGGGGACGTATAATGTCTATTATGATACTTCGCACGCTGGCCTTGGGTGTGTGTTGATGAATAATGGTAGGATGATATCCTATACATAGCGTCGGTTCAAGCCATATAAGGAGAACAATTTGGTTCATGACTTGGAGTTGGCAACTATTTTGCATGAGATGAAGATTTGGAGGCATTACTTGTATGAGGTATCTTACGATGTTTACAATGATCGTCAAAGTCTTCAACATTTGTTCAAGCATATGGACTTTGAATTTGAGGCAAAGGAGGTGATTGGAGTTGTTAAAGGATTTTGATATCACTATCTTATATCATTCGGGAAAGGCGAATATGGTAGTAGGTGATTTGAGTATAAAGGGAAAAAGTATGGGGTGTTTGTCATTTACTCCCAATGTGGAAAGACCTTTGGCTATGGGTGTTCAAGATTTGGCTAATAGGTTTGTGAGATTGGATATTTCTTAGCCTAGTAGAGTTCTTTCTTGTGTTGTTGCGTTGTCGTTCTTGTTTGAGCTCATTAAGTCTTGTTAGTATGATGATCCACATTTTCTTGTCCTAAAGGACATGGTGTTGCGAGATGGTGATAAGGATGTAGTTACTAGTTATGATGGTGTATTGCGACTTAAGAGTCGAATTTGTGTTCCTAATGTGGATGGTTTGAGTGAGTTAATTCTTGGAGAGGCTCATAGTTCGCGATTATTCTGTTCTTCAATATGCTACAAAGATTTTTCATGACTTGAAGAAACACTAATGGTCGCGGAGGATGAAGAAAGACAATTTTGGACATGTTTCGCGGTGTTTAAATGGTTAGCAGGTCAAGTAAGAGCATGAGAAACTAGGTGGTTTTCTTCATAGGTTAGATATAACAGAGTGGAAGTGGGAGCATATTACTATGGACATCGTGGTAGGATTGATACAGACCAAGAGGGACGTTGTTTGGGTTATTATGGATATACTGACTAAGTGTTCTCATTTATTTCCGGTACATACTTCTAACACGTCAAAAAAGTTGGCTTAGATCTACATTAGAGATATTGTTTTCTTGCATGGTGAGCCTGTTTCTAGAATTTTGGATCGGGGTTCATAGTTTATATCGCACTTTTGGAGAGTTGTTCATCGTGGGTTGGGCATGCAGGCGGAGCTCAGTACTGCATTTCACCCACAAACAAATTGGCAGTCCGAGCAGACCATTTAGATTCTTTAGAATATGTTGAGAGCCTATGTTATTGATTTCGGAGGCTAGTGGGGTCAGTTTCTATCATTAGTGGAGTTTTATAACAACAATAGCTACCAGTCCAGTATCCAAATAGCTCTGTGTGAGGCATTATATAGGATGTAATGTCGATCGCTAGTTTTTTGGCTTGAGACCGATGAGGCTAGGTTGTTGGGCATAGATTTAGTTTGTGATGCTTTGGAAAAGGTGAAGTTGATTCAGGATCGGCTTCATACAAGTAAAGGCAGAAGAGTTATGCTGATAAGAAGATTCGTGATTTGGCTTTCATGGGGGATGAGAAAGTTCTTCTTCGAGTACTGTGAGATATGGTTTATTGAGACTTGAGAGGTTGATGACTGAGCTTTGGCCATAGAGTCGATTTGGTATTGATTTTAAGGTGACGCGTACGCCAGGCCCCATATTGCGCTATGTGGTACAGACTAGGGGGCGACGCATGCACCAGGTCCCATGATTGGACTATGTGATATTAATTGTTGGCTTATATTTGATCAACGCATGGGCAAGGATGTTCCCCTCTAGAGTCTAGTATTACAGTGAGCAAAGGCACAAGGTCATATATGTGCTTTGGTGAGGGGCATTTGTACCAGGAACATCTACAATGTTAACTGTAGTTTTGTGTGTGATGTTGAGAGGCACCTGTGCCAGGCACCGTTAGCGTGTTGAGCGTGAGTATACCTGATGGATTCACCGCGACGTTATTGGCTTAACATGTATATTTGACATTTAGGCACAAAGATGTATCTTCCTCTTGCTAGATGGTAAATGAAATATCTTACTTGTTGTTAAATGTTTGAAAATCACAGTTTTTCTTGATAAACTCATGTTTTAGTGATTTTGGTGGTAAGATTGGGGATTTAACTATTATACTTGGAAAGCATGACTAGTTTTTTTGTATTTGTGAATAATTTGAACATGATATCTCTAGAGTTGTTTTCTTTTACTATCATCATTATATCATGTGTTGTTATTGATTATTGGTGCTAGACATTGACCTTTTTCTGAGCTCATCACGACTTTTGGCTCGAGGTTTGGTTTGTTACTTATTGAGTACATGGTGTCAGTTGTACTTATACTAGACTCTGAACTTTATGTGCTGATCCATGAACTGCTGGGCGTGGTGATTGGTAGTGTTCATACTGGTTCTACCTTGTGAAGGCTACACGGTAGCTTCTATGTCATTCGTAGACCTTGAAGTTCTATTTTGTTTATTTTTGTTATTCATTTTTCTATCATTCATAGATTTCTATATTGAGGATTGACTTTGTATTTTGAGATTATGTAGTGCTCACGTACTAATTGACACCAGATTATGGGATGGTGGTAGTTGTATTACTGCTAATATTTTAGATATTTCACGATTATTCCGTTGTTTATCATGGGATGGTTGTAGTTGTATTATTGCTGATATTTTAGATATTTCACGATTATTCCGTTGTTGAGATTTTTAATTTCATATCTTGAGATTGTTGTTATTATTTAGTTATTAATTTTCCTAGCAAGTGGTGTTAAGCGGTGTCACAACTCCAGTGGGAGTTTGGGTCGTGAATAGTTGGTATCATAGCACTAGATTGCCTATGCCTCATGAGTCATGAGCAAGTTTAGTAGAGTCTTGTGAATCGGTACGGATATGTCTGCACTTATCTTTGAGAGGCTATTGTTAGGAAACTTCACTTTCTTGTATTCTTATCATGTGGATTTGTTAATTATGAAGTTTTAACCTTTACTCTTCTATTTTATCACAGATGGTGAGGACACGTTCAGCCGGATCGGGCGAGCGACACTATCACCACCAGTCAGGGCTGCGAGAGTCCGTTGCTGAGGTAGAGCTAGAGGAAGAGGCAGAGCTAAGCCTAGAGCATGCGCATCGCCACCTGATGTCGAAACTCAAATAGAGTAGGAGGAGGAGTTCTATGTTCTGACTAAGCTAGTAGGACCAGCTCAGGTCCTAAAGTGGTTCATGGCTACCTAGTGCTCAAGGATTCCTAGTCTGCCTAGTTGGTCTTATAGAGAGTGTGGCCCAAGCCGGTGTATTTCCTGTAGCACCAGTTGTCTCTCAAGTTGGGGGAGGAGCCTAGACTCCCGCTACTCATACTTCAGAGCAAATGTCTCACGGGTATCAGACCCCAACAGTTCTACCAGTTGGGGTAGTTTAGCCTATTAGTGCTACATAGTCCGAGGGAGATCTTCAATTTCAGTTGAGGAGCAGAAGAGGACAAGTTAACCATGTTTCCCCCTTTCTTCGGCGGTAAACCTGTTGAGGACCCTAAGGATTTCTTAGATCGTTGTTGTCACGACCCAAAATCAATTAAAGGTCGTGATGGCGCCGGACACCACTGTCAGAAAATCCAACAATAAATACATAATTTGGTTCTCATTTCAATATTTTAGAAATCATATTTTCCTTTAATTGAATAGTAAAAGATGGGATTTATAGAATAAATATTAATACTTTAAACAATTTAAATATAGAACAACCCATATTATCCCCAAACAAGGTGTCACAAGTGCATGAGCATTAACTAGGAATATAAAATTAACTACAGCATCTTCCCGGAATAAATATTGGACAGGGAAAATACTAATAATAATCTAAAAGAGACTCTGCTGGCTGCGGGTCGTAATAAAGAATGCAGCTCACCTAAGCCCCGGCACGCATACATGCCTCTGCTCTGACGAGGACACTAGTCATATTACCTGCACAAAATGTGCAGCAAGTGTAGTATGAGCACGTAAATAACGTGTACCCAGTAAGTATCTAGCCTAACCCTGGAGGAGCAGTGACAAGGGGTTGTCGTCGACACTCACTAGTGGTCCAACAATATCAGGTACAATAAAGAGGTAATTAACTATGAGGCAGAGTAAATAAATGAAATAAATAAGCGTAGAATACGTGATTCAACCCCCCCCCCCCCCCCCCCCCTAAAAAAA
>ML265772.1:0-47756 GCA_005239495.1 Nicotiana undulata | reverse complement strand
GAAAAAAAAAAAAAAAAAAAAATATACGTACAATCCTTCATCCCCCCCCCCCCCTCCCCTTACAATAAACTCAAGATTCCCATTAGGATATTCCCTCCTTAACCGGAGCACACACATAGGTGTAGTTGATCTCATCAATTAGATTGTCATCATTCAAATCAGGAATAATTCACGGATACACTGTCTTCTTGCCGAATATTACGCATGATTTCATAAGGACATGATGTAGGAAACGTCGAGGCGTACGACTCGATCCAACATATAAATAATTAAATTGTGCACTACCGAGGGTCGAACGACACGAATCATAGATACATTTGTAGAACTGCCAAGGCGAACGAACCGCTCCCATGAGAGTGTGGGACATAAATCCTACCGAGGCGAATGACCTGATCCCATAAGAGTGGAAATACAAAATCATGCCGAGGCGAGCAGCCTGTTCCCATAAGAGTGGTAATACGTAATCCTGCCAAGGCGAATGACCCGATCCGATAAGAGTGGTAATACATATTGTCGATGCGAACGGCCCGATCCCATAAGAGTAAGAAGCTTTGACGGGTCCTTGACCCCACTCACGAATAAACGTGTGAGTTATAGTTTCTTTAATAAAAACCTTTCAACGAAGTATATATTCGGGGACTAATCATGAACTCATGAAGTCTTTACAATAGCAAGTCTAGTACCAAGTAGAAATGTAAAACAGATGAATTTAATAGGCGAGAGACTTCTCAAATAATACAGCTATAGCATGATGTGAACCTGAGTCTACCCAGACAATACCATGAATGTAGCTACGTACGGGCTCTCGTCACCTCGCGCGTACATAGCCTCCACAACAAGTAGAATACTGTTGATACAATATTTTTCAATAATATTTCTCAAATATATATATCTATACTCTCAAGATAGTATATATGCATCATCATTTAATTTACAAGCATGTACCATATTTTTCATAATTTTTAAAGGCTTTAAATCAATTTATTTATGTATTTTATTATATTAATATCCAATAAATATCCTCCAAATTCTTTTTTGTGATGATGTAGTAATCTAAACTTATCATTTATACCCATATTAGGTTTTAAATATTTTCAGTACATTTGATATAATTACATTTGCGTTTTTTAAGGCTATGTTGCACATTTTGCAATAATAGCCCATACATGCTTATAATTACTTTATTTATGCAAAAATAATTTTTCACATTTTTATAATGTTAAATAATTGTTTTAAATCATTTTTATGTACAAATGATATTTTTATTATTTATCTATTATTCTTACAAATTATTTATTGGTTAAATTTGAGTATTTAAAATTTGGCCTCAGTTTTCAATTAAATTTTTGGACCTAAACTACCCAAGAATACCCAATTACCCCAAGCCCAATACCCTTGGCCCAACTACCCTTACCCATTTAATAACCCGATCTAACCCTACCTAAATCCCAGACGTTGATAAAAAATGATCAACAACTAATAAACGATCCCTCCCTTTCATTATATCTCCACCCTAAACCCTAAACCTCATTTCCTAAATCCGCTGCCTCTATTTCCCTCCTGTGATGAACCCTAATCCCGCCGCCGCACTAAAATCCCCAAAATCCCGTTCCTAATAGGATTCTTTCCCTATTCACTTACCATTTCAATGAATTTTCTTTATTGGGTGTTATTTTATGGAATAACTTAGTACTTGCCTAAACATGGCAAGTACTCCACTGTGATTCTGTCCTAATCAATTTTTACCTCTTGAATCTGGACAATAACTGTAACGACGCGACCGGTTGTTTTGAGCTCTAGCGCGTTGTTCGGCAGTTTAAGGCCATGAGCAGCTTCATTTCAGGTATTATGACTTGTAGGAATTGTCAAGATTGAATTCCGGGAAGTTTAGAGTTAATTTGGAAAGAAAATTCTCATTTCGGAAGCCTTAAGTTGGGAGAATTGACTAAGATTGGCAATTTTGAGTAAACAACCTCCGAATCAGGATTTGAAGGTTCCAGCAAGTTCGTATGATGATTTTAGACTTGGGCGTATGTTCGGATCGGGATTCGGATAACCTGGGAGCGTTTCAGCGCATATTATGGAAGATAGCATTTTAGAAGAATTTCATAAGTTTGGGTTGAAAGGCATTTCAGTGTTATAGATGTCTGTTTGGATTCCAAGTCTGGGAATAGCTCCGTATGGTGAATCTGGAGTTGGGAGCGCGATCGGAAGTGAATTCGGATGTCCGTAGGTCATTTTGATGTCATTTGGCTAAAGATAGGAATTTGAAGGTTTTTAAGAAATCTGACCGAAAGTGGAAATTTTGATACCGAGGTCGGAATGTTATTTCGAAAGCTGGAGTAGGTACGTAATGCCGAATATTACTTGTGTGCAAAATTTGGGGTCAATCAGATGTGATTTGATAGGTTTCGGCGTCGGATGTAGAAATTTCAAATTCCTAAGTTCATAAAGATTGAATTGGAAAGCGATTCGTTGTTTCGATGTTACTTGATGTGATTTGAGTCCTTGAGAAAGTCCGCACTATGTTTTGGAATAGGTTGGTGTAATTGGACGGGGTCCCAGGGGCCTCGGGTGGAGTGCGGGTGGTTAACAGATCAAATTTGAAGTTTTAAGAGGAGCTGAACTACTGGTGTCTGGTGCGACCGCACCTGCGAGGATTTGGCCGCAGGTGCGGACTACAGGAGCGGCTTTGGCGCTGCAGATGCGGAGCCGACTGGAGAATAAGGGAGCCGCAGGTGCGGGATATCAGGTGCACCTGCGGGTGCGCAAGTGCGAGAGGGAGACCGTAGGTGCGGAATTCGAGCATGGGCAGATTGTTTTTAAAGCGGGGATTTGCCATTTCTTCTCCTATTTTCTTTTGGTGTGGGTGATTTCAGAGAGCTTCAAGGGGAGATTTTCTTCAGGGATCACAAGGTAAGTTATTCCAACTCATTTCAAGTTAAATACCTGGTTTAAGTTCAGATTTAAGTGTAGCAAATTGTGAAAATTATGGGATTTGGAAGAAAACCTAGAAGTTGGTATTTTTGATTTTTACCACGAATTAGAGCATGAAAATTAGAGTAAATTTTATATTTGAGCTAGTAAGACTATGGGTAGAGTTTATCTTCGAGAAATTTCGGAATCCGGGCACGTGGGCCCGAGGACATTTTGGTCAATTCCTTGAGCGGAGTTGGGAATTTATATATTTAAATGGTGACAAGTATTAGAGTATATTCTCATTAGTTTGCCGTTATTTGGCTAGTTTCGGAGCGTTGTGCAACTATTTGAGTCATCGGAAGGGCTTGAAAGTCGGTTATGGAATTTCGGAGCGAGGTAAGCCTCCTTTCTAACTTTGTGAGGGGAAATTGTCCCCATAGGTGAACTAATTAATTATGTGCTACTATTTTTGGGGGCTACGTACGTACGAGGTGACGGGAGTCCGTGCGTAGCTACTATTATGCTTGTGTCTGGGTAGTCTAGGACCCACTAGCATGCCTTACGTGTTGTACTTGTGATTTTGCCAACAATATTAGACTGTTAATACTAGAGAATTAGTAACTGACTACCTAAGAAGGTTAGAGTTTACTTCTCTTAATCATTTATAAAGAAAATTGATTTTTTCGTTGATAATTGTGTTCCTGACAAAGTTATAATATTTAAACATGATTGAACTTGGCAAGTGAATTTCCAGAAATGATTTAAATACTATCCTCATGTTCAGTTAAAGAGAATTTTATCATTTCTTGGAGAAACTGGTTTCCTGATAAGAATTCGGATTAATTATGTGAATATGTGTATATATGAGCACCTGAGTCGCATGGATGATTCGCGAGCAGGATAACTCTATTATTATATATGATCGCGTCGCATGATCGATTCGCGAGCGGGGAAGATACACTACAAAAAAAACAGCATTTAGCGACGACAAAAAACAATCGCTAAAGAGCCTTTTCCGTCGCTAAATAGGATTAGCGACGGATTACCAGGTGTTGCTGATTTGCTCGTTGCTAAGCTCTTTGCGACAGAAAAATGGAATCTGTCGCTAAATTAGCGACGTTTCCAGCGATGAACACTGTCCGTTACTAAAATTAGCGACAAAATTGCCGTCGCTATATTAGAAAATTGTGTCGCTATATTCACAATGCATTTCGTCGCTTGCATACTTTTGCGACAGAAAGTCGGTCGCTAATCCATCGCCAATATTTTTAGACTCATTTCAGCTTTGCATTAGGCACAATGCGACCAAAATCGTCTGTTGCAATCTGTCGCAATGTTATTTCAATTTTTTTTTTACAAAAAATAGTCGTCGCAATCTATCGCAATATTTTTCTCTTTTAGATCTTTTTTCATGCACTTTGTATGTAATAACTAATTAGCTAAAATTCATACAAATTATCAAATGGATATCAAAATACATATCAAAATGCCCCCAATTTGAATTATCAAAATGATATCAAAATGCATATAGCTAATACAATTAGGTTCAAATTATCCCTAACACCAATAATAAAGTTCAAACCAAAAAGGTACGAATTATCCATAACACCAACAATAAAGTTCAAAATAAAAAGCTTCCAAATACGAGGCTTAGGGGTTAAGGTCATCATCTGAAACCGATGGACGAACCCCATGAGCAGCAGTAGTAGTAGTAGGAGCATGAACTGTTGGTACCACATCTGATGGGTGATCAGTAGAAGTCAGTGAGGGTAATGAAATCATTTCACGCACCCGCTCAGCTAATACTAGAAGCATATGATCAGTTAGCACAGGAACTATGTGCTCTGTTAGTGCAAGAATCAAACGTGTCACTAACTCATCCAAGTTCGATGTTGATTGAGCACTCGAAGGTGGTATTGATGATGAAGCATCTGATCCAGAAGAGCAATGAAGATTCGGTCCATAGTAGCATTTTGCTTGAGATCCAAGACCATATACTCTTCTCTTCTTTTCCCCTCCCGCGGCTTCATAATACGGTTTCCATTGATCAATATCAGATTGAGTTTGTGTTTGTTCCTGTAATATTTCCTGATACCTTTCCTGTCAAGAATGTTGAGCATTTAATTAACCAACAGAGAGGATACTTGTCATACTCTTTTTACATTGTAGTAAATAAGACTATACAATATTGGACTTACATGCACGATTCGAGCTTTCTCATCAAGAAAAGATTTTCCATCATGCCCATGTGTATGGACGTACAAATGTAACTCACTTGGTGTTGGGTCTCGACCCTTTTCAACAGCCTATACAAAAAAAAAATTAAAAGCATCAAATGAACAACAAGATACTGAAATCAGTACCTGGATCATCAAGACACAAGGCCAAAACAGGATGTTAAACAGGATTTGTGTTCTGAAATCAGTACATGTCAGCACATGGGTCTCTTTGAACAACAACCAACTTCAGATACAACAACATTAGTGCAACAAGAACAGCTGTTAAACTTCCACCAACAGCCCTCAAAGTATAATCAATTCTAGACTTTGTCTTAGAAAGTAAAGCTACAACAATAGTAGAGAAGCAAGGAACTTCACACCTAGTTGGAAGATGACACAAATAACATTGAAATTGAAGATATTTCAACTGAATGGGTACAGAAGAAGCCATTGCAACTTCAATACTGAAGAAAATATTGAAATCCAGCTCACATAGTGCAAAAACAGGTTCTGCAATCTGACTTTTCAGTCACCAAACCAACTTCAAACAATAGCTCAACAACAGATACGAAAACCAACTTCAAACAATATCTCAACAACAGATACGGGACTGGTTTTTTCATTGATTCAAAAATCAATAAGAAGCTCGAATCAAAATCACTGATTCAACCCTTATAGCTCAACAAAATCAAGACAAGATTCAGTTCAAACTTAGAAAATGAAGCGCAAATTCCAGAAAACAATAATAACTACAGAAGCAACCATTGCAACTTCAATACTGAAGACAATATTGAAATCCAGCTCACATAGTGCAAAAACAGGTTCGGCAATCTGACTTTTCGGTCACCAAACCAACTTCAAACAATAGCTCAATAACAGATACGAAAACCAACTTCAAACAATAACTCAACAACAGATACGAGACTGGTATTTTCATTGATTCACAAATAAATAAGAAGCTCGAATCAAAATCACTGATTCAACCCTTATAACTCAACAAAATCAAGACAAGGTTCAGTTCAAACTTAGAAAATGAAGCGCAAATTCCAGAAAACAATAATAACTATATTGTTTGTAATTCAAATGAATCTTCCAAAGTTGCGACATACTTACATGTCTCTTGCGATACTCCCCAATGGAGACAGAGCCGCCTGTGTGAGTCCCGGTGGAGACTCCACTCCTACCGCCACAACAATTTTTTGCATTTATTTATGACTTTTCAACACACTTGGGATCTTTCCAAAGTTGGTCCCAACTTTCCCACACTTCTTCTGAAACACCTTTTGGCCTAAATTTTTTAGCTTTCATTTTGGAAATGAAATCTTTGTACCTGATTGATGCCTTATTCTCCCATTGGCTCCTCACTGCACTTTCAATGGAAGAGTCCCAATAGAAATCCTTCTGAAATAATTTTATAAAGTAATAACATTAATATCTTATTTATAAGAGTTAATACACTTCCTAAATTCATTATATAATGAGAAGTTATACCTTGAATTCTCCCCAATAAAAGTTTTTTATCTCGTTAGAGACACTTTTCCAATTGATTCCATTGGGATCAAGTTCATGCTTGAAAGATTTAAATATTTTCGACGAGCATAATCCACTAGGTTCTAACCTGAAAATTTTTTGAAGACAATAGTTGAAGGGGTATCATAAATCAAAATTTCTATATAAAAAATAATAGTAAAAACATGGACTAACCCTGTAGGAGCAAGAGTAACAAGTGTCCGCTGCCCGCGACTACTGGTGCACTTACCTTCGCTAATTGTGTTGCTTTGAGTAGATATTCCCTCACCTATTGGGTTACTCTGATCAGATGTATTAGGAGATGATTCAGAATGGATAGTTGGGGTACTACCATGACCTGATGTTTGAACGGGTGTCGTACTGCTAGGAGCTATGTGATTCTTCCCAACTAAAGAACTCGTACCACCTTCTTGAGGACTAATTATTGGAATGGGAACAGAAGGCATATTTGCCTGAATAGCAGAATTACCCCTACCCCTAAAGGAGGAATTGCCTCTCCCTCGAGTCATATCTACAAAAAAAATCACATGTAAGCAAATTAGAGTCATAAATTGGTATAAGTCAAGAATTAAGTCCCTGCAAACAGAAAACATTGGTACAAGTCAAGAATTGGACCAAAATTACTGCTATAAGTTATAAATTTAGGGAAATTAGTGAGAAGTTAGACATCAAAGAAAAGCAATAAATATAGATATATTCTTGCAGATAGCATTCAACTTAGATTACAACAAACAAAACACATAGCATTCAGCTTAGATTACAAACAAAACACAGTAAGATACATCAACATATTTTTAATTAAGACACTAGTCACTATCTATTTCTTCCTCATCATCCTCTGTATCTTCTTTTTCATACTCTTCTTCTTCTTCATCTTCATCATCATCATGATGATATAGCAATAATTCATCATCAACGTGCTCATCCATTTCAATTAAATCCCCATTTGGATCATGTAAGAGTATATTTTCATCAACGACAATGTTCAAATCTATCACATGATCTTCAACTTCTTCAACTTGGAAGGGGATATTCGCAACATGATTTTCAACTTCTTCATCGGGTAATTCAATAACATGCCGAGGTTTAACTTTCAATACAGCTAACCATTCCTCCTTGTCCTTTCTCTTGCTAGGATAAGGAACATAACACACTTGAGTTGCTTGCATTGCAAGAATAAAAGGTTCATATTTTTTATATCGACGACGATGGTTAACATCCACCAATTTGTATTGATTATGCTTTTTAACACCTACATTCATTGTTGGGTCAAACCATTCACACTTGAATAATACAATTTTCTTTAAAGGTTCTTCACGGTATTCTACTTGTATAATCTCTTGTATCCGACCATAGTAGTCACCAACATTTGGATCCGATATACAAACTCCATTGTTCATCGTTGAACTTGCGCTACCATGACTTTCTGTGTGAAATTTATATCCATTAACAAAATACACTGAATGACATATCACGCTTGTCAATGGTCCATGAGCAAGGCTACGCAAGAATGCATTCTCAATATGGTTGCTTCGGACCTATTTAAAAAATTGTGAGAGTTAGTTAAATTTAACAAGTCAATTTATGTACATTATTGTATAAAAGTATATTATTGTTGGAGGCTTACATATTTCTTGAACCATAAGAGAAATATGTTTCTAGATTCTCATCTATTTGATCCTGAGATAAATTCGGATATTCTTCTTGTAAACGTTCCATGTACATACTTCATTGCAACAAAATAAGTTAAAATTAGTGCTTCTGATATATGAATATTTGTTATATTAAGAAAGTATAACTTTCAAATGTTACTTTACAAATGGCTCAACCTCTTTACAATTTAGTAGAATGTATGTTTGGGCAGCCTTGATTTCTGCCAAGGGTAAACTCCTCTTTTTTGCTTCTCCCGATAGTCGACCCGGATGTGTAAATATTGATAAATTTCCTTTATGATCTTATGCACCACCACCATCATCATTCCGGTCCACATTATGATCACGTGTAATGACATGAGGTTCAAAATAATGAGAAAATAATTGTGTTGACTCTGTCATCACATATGCTTCACAAATAGATCCCTCAACACTAGCTTTATTCCCAATCATTTTTTTCAAAGTTCCAAGATACCTAAATAGATAAATGAATGAGCCATTAAATTAAAAAGTCATGTGTAGCATACTTGCCACTTTATGACATAGAAGTTTTAAATTAACCTCTCAAAAGGATAAATCCATCGATATTGTACAGGTCCAGCAATTCTTGCTTCATATGGCAGGTGCACGGGCAAATGTTCCATTGAGTTAAAGAACCCCGGTGGAAATATACGTTCCAACTTACACAAGATCTGTGGGATGTCTATTTCTAATCTCTCCATGTCAGCCACTCGTAGAGTGGTCGAAGTAAGATCTTTAAAAAATAAGCTCAATTCTGTAAGTGTCTGCCACACATTGCTAGGAAGTAGTTCACGAAAGGCAATAGGCATTAATCGTTGCATGAACACGTGGAAACTTCAAACTTTTCACCCAATCGAATAAGATATCTCTTGCTTGATTGTCTATTGTATATGCATCTTTGGGATATTTTCCACTAGCATCCTTTGCCAACTGAGGTCTATCGCAATTGGTTAGCATATCCAGACGTGCTTTCAAATTGTCTTTGGTTTTTTCTTTAACATTAAGAACTGTGTTAAATACATTATCAAAGACATTCTTTTCAATATGCATGACGTCAAGATTATGCCGAATCATGTTAGAACTCCAATAAGGCAAATACCAAAAGATGCTTCGCATTTTCCATCAACAAGATTTACATATTCTCGAATTAACTACTTGTGCATATTCCTCTGTTACATTTCTTAGCCCTAACTCACTAATTTGGTTGAATTTCCTCTCTCGTTCTAAGTGCTGGTGGTAGCCTTTTGACAGTCTGACCTTCAATAATGTTTTTACGATCTTTCCTAAATGGATGATGTTGGTCAAGGAACATCCTATGACTATCAAACCAAGTTGTTTTCCCACCATGACGTAATCTAAAAGATTGTGCGTCCTTCATACAATAAGGACATGCTAACTTTCCAGCAGTACTACATCCTGATAACATAGAATATGCTGGAAAGTCACTGATTATCCACATCAAAGCCGCCCTTAATTGAAAGTTTTGCTTTTTTGAGATGTCAAATGCTTCCACACCTCCCCCCCATAACAAGGTCAATTCTTTTATTAGAGGTTGTAGAAAAACATCAATTTTTTGTTTAGGATTGGTTGGCCCTGGAACAATGACAGTTAAGAACATGTACGCCTCTTTCATACACATCCAAGGAAGTAAGTTGTATGGAGTGACAATCACCGGCCACGAAGAGTATTTTCTTCGTGATTGACCAAATGGTTGGAAACCATCAGTACATAACCCCAGCCTCACATTCCTTGGTTCAGCAGCAAAAAAATGGATGAGTTTCATTGAAGTGCTTCCAAGCCTCAGAGTCTGATGGATGACGCATTACCCCCTCCTCTTGTATATGCTCATGATGCCATCTCATGTCACCGGTTGTAGCATGAGATGCATATAATCTTCGCAATCTAGGAATCAAAGGAAAATAATACATCCTTTTATAAGGGACTAATTTCCTCTTACGAGAACAAACGCGACGTTTAAACCTCTCGTAGCCACAAAACTTGCAAGATATGAGGTCTTCATCGTCACCCCAATACAACATACATCCTGAATTACAACAATCAATCTTTTCAACCGGCAAACCCAAGCTACGCACTAGCTTCTTGGTTTGATAATATCTTTCAAGCATTATGTTATCTTCAGGTAAAGCCTCTTTCAGCAATTGCATCATTTGGTCATATCCCCTTTTTGATAAAGTGTTCTCCATTTTAATGTTTAACATCTTAGAAACTAGTGCGAGTTGAGAGAGGGAAGAACCAGGATACAATTCTGTATCAGCGGCCTTTAGTAAATCATAAAACCTTTGAGACTCAGGATTAGGATCCTCCTCCATTGAAGGATTAGCCTCGTCCTCCATTGAAGGCTCAAAATGATGAGACGAATCAAATTCAGTATTACTATAAGATTGCCAACTAGAACCCTGGCCAAAGTTGGGTCCAGCTGCATCTAAAACAATTTGTCGGTATGGATTGTCATACCCGAATGCAGGTTGAACACCTCCATGTAGATCACTGCTAGAAGACACCGCACCAATCACATCCTTTTCCCCTTGATACTTCCAAACATAATAGTTTTCAACAAATCCAAACTTAAACAGGTGCAATCTAACTCTTTCAACATCCATGTATATAATGTTGCGACATTATTTACATGGACATCGTACATTCTTACCACTCATGCGATTTCGCTGAGAACGTGCAAACAGGAGAAAGCTATCCACGCCAGTTACAAAATTAGAATTAATACCCCCTCGACGATCCAACCTCTCGTACATCCAAGTAAGCTCTAGATTATCCATATTCCTATTTAATATAGAAACAAAACAGGATAATCAGACTTCTTTTTTCTACGAGTAAGATTTGGATGGATAAAGTATAATTCATCTAATAAAAGATTCCCTTTGTGGGTTAAGGATTTGGATGGATAAAGTTAAAATGGATTCTTCTCAGTCTGATTATTCCACTACAAAAACTCTTTTTTATTTCTCTTTGGTTCATGCTAGTTAGAATTATAGGGAAAATTCGAAGAACTGAAATGTTCGCAACACCTGTCTATTTTCTATTTGTACAATATTGTTAGGGTGGAATTATTTCTCTTTGTCCAGTTATCTTCTTTATTTGGATCATTGTTTGTAAATTTCTTTGAACCATGTATTAACACTTCCAATTATTTTCTTTCTTTTGATTCTAATTATCGCTTACGTAGTTGAGAATTTTTGTGACTTTTATCCAACTTAATGCGACATTTATAAAATGTCATCGTATGTCGACTTTCTGTAGTGTAACAAACAAAAAATAACTTTCCCGATGAAAAGAAGAGTAATAGCAGCAATAAAGTAACTTAAAGCTTAAAAGAAGGTAGTACTTGCTCTGTGTAATGTTTCTTCCTCTTCTTCTTCCTTGCTTCAACTAGCTCCTGCACCAAAACCCCATTATTAGCCAAACACTAATCAAAAGTACATTTTGCAGCTCAAAATCAAGTGGTTTATAGTACTGCTATTGTAAAATGTCGTTGTATGTCGACTTTCTTGTAGTGTAACTAACAAAAAACAACTTTCCCGATGAAAAGAAGAGTAATAGCAGCAGTAAAGTAACTTAAAGCTTAAAAGAAGGTAGTACTTGCTCCAATGTGTAATGTTTCTTCCTCTTCTTCTTCCTTGCTTCAACTAGCTCCTGCACCAAAACCCCATTATTAGCCAAACACTAATCAAAAGTACATTTTGCAGCTCAAAAGCAAGTGGTTTATAGTACTGCTATTATATATGGGTTTGAGTTTGTGGAGAATCCATTCAGTTAGCTATCAAAGTAGAACATCAAAAGCAATTATCAGTTAACAAAAATAAAATTATAATAGGAACTAAGAAGTCACAACATGCAGAAAAGAAATAGGAAACATACAGTAGAGAGATGAGAGAACAAATAATCTGCGTGTTATAAATTACACCTTTGCGTGTTATAAATTATCCAAAACGTTAAAAAAAATACAGGCAACTTTCTTCGCTGGTGAATCCAAGAAAAAAGTGCAAAGGATAAAATCTCACAATCGAAAACTTTCCTCTGTATAGATTTCACATAGCAAAAGAAGAGACCTTTTAATGAATTTAAACAACAAATCCAAGTGGGCATCTCAAGATTTAGCATAAAAAAGTTCAAACTTTTCTATATCGTCCCTCAACAAATCCCAATCATAGATTTTTTTTCTACTTTATTTGAGGAAAAAAAAAGAATTAATATGAATTTTAACACAAAATCCAAATTGGTATCTAAAAAATTTAGCAAAAAGAAGGATACAAACCTGGAATTAACATTAGATTTACATTGGCAGCTGATTTTTGCTCTTAGTCTTGCCTTCAAGGTGTGTCTTCTACTGATTTTGCTCCAAAAGCAGCCTAACCCAGCGCCGTTCTACTCTATTAGAGTTAGAGGAAGAGACTAATATTTTATGAATTTGTGCCCCAGGTAAATAATTAAGTGGTATTCAGCGACGGATTTAGCTACGGCTCGCATTCCGTCTCCAACAATAATATTACTTTTCATTTACCAGTATATTATCGACGGAAACTTCCGTAGCAAGGAGTTTTTTAAAAAAATTGATAAAGAAATTAAGGCTAGCGACGGATGTGTCGTTGCCAATTCCGTCGCTATAGTTAAATAAATTTTGTCGCACAACTTTTGTCGCTAAATCCGTAGGTGAATTGAGGGCGCCAATAAATAGCGACCAATTTTCAATTTGGTCGCTATATTATATACTTACTATTTTTGCAACAAAACAATTATTCCGTCGCTAATTAGCGATGGAACCAAATTTGTCGCTAAAATCCGTCGTTAAATGCTGTTTTTTTTGTAGTGATAGATGCATCTATGGTTCGAGCCGTTCGACCCCCGGCATTGCACATTTTATTATTGTTGGTCCGCGCCGTTCGACCCTCGGCATTTCTTGTGCATGATATTGTTGCGTATTTTCTATAATTATTACTTCTTTATTGGCCTATGAAGTTTTAAATTGCCAACTGGAATGACGAAGATTTAAAGTGTTAAATGTGAAAGAAGTTAATATTACTTATCCCCCGATTTTATTAGATAGCATATGATATTCCCGCTTAGTGTCTCACTTGACTATACTAAACTGACTTCTAGCAAGTGTCTAATTCGACCTCTCGTCACTACCTCTCTGAGGTTAGGCGGGATACTTACTGAGTACACGTTATTTTCGTACTCATGCTACACTTGCTGTGCATTTTTATTGCACATGTACTTTCACAGCGATGTGGCTGGCTTGGAGACTTAGGCGAGTTGCATCATCCGGAGGCGATCCGTAGCTGACAGAGTCTCCCTCAGATGTATTTATTTTTATTTTAAATTCCTTGTCCAATTGTATTTCCAACAAGCATTGTAGTATCTGTTTAAATTCTTAGAAATTTGCTCATGCACTTGTGTCACCGGGTTCTGGGATGTATTTGGGATGTATTTTATTAAAATGGAATATTAGACTATCGTATTTACTTAGCAGATGTTATTCAGTTATTCAGTAATAAAGTGAAAGGTAATGATTTCAAAAAATGCTAAAACAGGAAATTTAACTTAACCATTTAATGATTGGCTTGCCTGACAGTGGAGTCCGGCGCCATCGCTACCTTAAGGATTTCGGGTCGTGACAATATCAGGACCATACACGTTTATTTTCATTATGTGAGCTCGATTCGTTCGTATCTTGTGGATTCCCTAAGGTTAGGGTTTCAGATTGTCTTTGATTTAACCAAAACTGGTTAAAGCATTGATTTTTCGTATTATTTCGTCTATATTCACTCTATTATACGTGAATATGCCTATATCTGTTGATACCTTTTACTTGCCCTAAATTAGGGTTTCCGATCTTTTAATCGAACCAAATCTGGTTCGATTCTATGTTTCTCTTGATTAATTCCCTGCATGTGTTCATTTTATGCTAATATGTGATTCTTTGCCTTTATTTTCTGCCAATTTTTTGGTTTACCTAAAATTAAGGTTTTAGACCCTTTTTACTTGAACTGAATCTTGTTCGATTCAGTGTTCCCTTTTGAATAATCTCTTGTCTATGTTCATTATATGCATTATGTGATTCTTTGCCTTCTTTTTTACCGGTTTTGGGTATTTTCTCCGAAAATTTAGGGTTTCACTTTTACTGATTTGAGTAATTGCCTTTCGGTATTTAAAATAGCTATTTCCATGTTCTAATTTCTGCACTATTTAAACCCCTCCCCACTTCCCTTTGAAAGGGGTCCTTAAGTTCTGAGTTCGAAAATCTTTAGCTACGACAAACAAAAAGTTGTGTGCTTCTACTTTGTTGAATAAACTTGTTCTGTGATTTGATTCCAGGCCGGCAGAAAGCCAAGGCAAGAAATCTCCAAGTTCTTGCTTCAGTTTGGTGATATTTACTACACTGTCGGATTTATTTCTTCCCTATTTTATCTAAACTGGTGAGTTATAGACCCTCTACCATTCATTATGATTATTTGCTTTATGTCTTACTGCAATTAGCCTATGTTATCCTAAATGTTATTACTTGTAGTTTGAGACATGTTTGAACCTACTCTGAGTTGATTAATGAAATTTTGCTTAAACTCTATGTTACTGATAATTATCTCTCGAAGTTAAATTATGAAAATACTTGTAAATATGCTCTTATACCTTTCATGTGGATTGATTAACTAGGTATAAATGTCTTCCTTAATAGTATAGCAACTCTGTTCTGAGTGCATTATAATGTGGCCTATTTGACTCTGTTCTTACTCTATTATGACACCTCTAGTACTACCTTAATCAGTTTTAACATGTCCTGACATATTGCTGATTAATGTGATTCCTTCATACGACACTAGTTCATGTACTTAGTTTGATCCGGACTCTCTATTATCACTATAAATTTGCTTATGCACTAGCCTTATTAGCATGTGACTAAGTTTAATTCCTAAAACTTTATTAAGTATGCTTAGGTTCAAAAAACTGTACTACTTGTTTGTATATGTTCAATGTGTGATTCTGTCCTTAAGTGGATTCCCTAATCCATTCTAATACCTCTTATTCCTTTAATATCTGATCCTTTTGAATTCTAATTCTTAGCTGGGTGAAAGCCAAGGCTATTTGGGTTCTGTCTTTTTACCTCCCTAGTGTGAGCACTGCTCAGGGTCCATGTGAGACCCTTGTGAACTCTGACACACTAGGACCTGGTCCCTAGTCGTTCCTTGAACTATTTCTAACCAATCTCTCTAGTGTGAGAACTGCCCTTGGTTCTTGAAGCCATTTGGAACACTAACACACTAGGGATTTGGATTCTGTATGCTCAGCCTTGAGGTATGGGTGAATCACTCAACAACTAGTTATGTTGAACATGGATTTTGGAGCTATTGTGAGTTGAAGGCATGGCCTGCCCATGTGTATTTGGGCTTGATGTAGGCTCCCTATAGTTTTACTTACTTTGTAATTTATTACATTAAGTTGTGGTCTGTAATAAGTATTTGTAATAACAATTCTGGGGTGTTAGTAAACTCGGAAGGGATTCTTATTTTACATTTGTAACAAAGTTGGGTAGAAATCTTGCCTATAGGGTCAATATTGTGTTGTTGAATGTTACATATTAGAAATCATGCCTATATGTGCCTTATTATGTTTATTCATTATGTGTTAGCAGACATGTCCATAGGCTCAACGTTTGGTTCAATTATGTTCTGTTATAGACCATGCTTATAGGAAATGGTGTGATCTAATATGTGTGTGAATTCCTGCTTACATACTGTTATGTTCAAATTGTAGAAATCATTCCTATAGGATCTAAAACTGGATCAAATTATAGAAATCATGCCTATAGGATCTAAAACTAGATCAAATTGTAGAATGCACGTTTACAGGCTTGAATCTGTTTAATCGTCGTTTCTGCCCGCTTATTCATGAGTTTCCAAACACTTTGTTGTTACCTTCATTAGAAAACATGCCTATAGGATTATAATAAATAATTCTGGCTCTCTTTTCTGTGACTTGCCACTATTTACTATCGTATAAAACACCTAGATACAATGCTAATAGGTTTAATCATATTATGCTAAAATCAGTAGGCAAACTTATGTAGGTTCTACTAATCACATTAAGAAATTGATTTTGTACATGACTTCCCGCTCGTTCATTCAACATCACATAGATATCTTGCCTATAGGATTATGCAATTAATAAAATCTGTCAATGCTAATTAGTTGGCGTTCATTAGCTGCCTAAATACGGAGGCTAATTTGAGCCTATACTTGTTTCTATTTGAAAGTGGTAACTGTTTTGTCTGTCGCTTAGTATTTTTCCTTTTGAACAACCTAATTTAAGGTCTAGAACCACCCTGAAATAGAGGTCCAAAATCCTCCTCGCCATAGGCATGAAACGGGTAGTGCACGCATGGGGCACGACCTAGAATTAAATTGAGCGCTTTAGGTAAACAACTTAAACATAGTAATCGAGTAGTAGGAGGTGATAGCTTGTGCTCGCTGAATAAAATGAGTAACACCCCATCTTGAGTGAGTTACGAAATATTATTTATGTTGCACGAGGTGATCCTTTAGGCTAAAAAACTTAGGACCCCCCTCATTTCTGTTAAAATAATTCTTTATTTGTCCAAACTATTTATTTTCTCTTAGACTAATTCACATAATTTGAGTTGGGTCGGGACCCACTGTTGTGGACCTCGAGGAGTGCCTAACACCTTCTCCTCAAGGTAATTTGAGCCCTTACCCGATCTCTAGTGATGCAAACTAGTAAACCCGAGTTATTTGCAACTAGGTGACCTAACACACCTTAATCCGTTAGGTGGAGACTCTCTCTTTTAATAACCCTTCCTTTAAAAGGGTTGTCAATGTCAAAACCCGATTTCACGAGAAAAAGGGGCACGACAGCATGGCGACTCTGCTGGGAATATCCTTAGGCTCTTACCATAATGAACTTGGTCTATGTGAATTAGTCTCCCTGGATAAGCGTGTCTTTATTATTTTTCTTGAATACCCTGCTCCCGTTCACCCTCTTTATTACTACATGCACACCCCTTCTCTATTTTTCCTTTATATGAATTTACATGCAATTCTTTGCTTAATCTGATTACAATATGCATCCCCTCTGTTATGTCCAAATCATGTTCACTGGCTTCGATCTTTATGTCTTTCCCAATCCCTACCCTTTTTTACCACTTTATGATAATTTTTCCATTATATGAACTAACCCCTTTCTTGTTTTTCTTCCTTTTTCTATCTTTACATTTATTAAATACTGCATTTATCTCTTTCATCTGGAAAAATACTTGACAACATGTTGTTTTATCTCTACATAAAGCATGCTCCACATAATATTCCACTCGTGCGTAATTAATTCAATAGCGACACTTGATGAGTGGCAACGCTCTTACTATATTACCCTTTTAAATTTGGAAAGGCTTATTTGCGGTAAAACTAGTCGATAAACGGTGCAGTTGACGATTCCGTGCCTTTTCCTCTCAAGTTATCCGCTTGAGGGTACCGATCTAAACATTTATAGAAAACCCTACTCTGATGTTAACTGTGCATGCATCATGTCCAAATCTAGCATGAGTTAAATGATGTCTGCATAATAACTCTCTAAGTCAAGCCTTGTCCAAATCCCATTGGGATTTCCATAATCCCAATGGGCAGATCATGATATGTGCATTATTTGGAGAAAACATGTCGATATGCTAATAATTAATGTGTAAGTAGTCAAACCCGGAGGGAGAAAGGGCTAACTTTATCTGTTTTGCATAAATGAGGCATGAATTCCCCAGGTTCGGCATGGTCTGAAGTATCTCACCTCTGTTGCTAGACTGGTGGGAAAACCTCTTGCCAAGAGACAAAAACCATGTGACAAGAATTCCCGAAAATCTATCGTCTTTGCTGATCATTCTGCCAAACAACGTACTGATCGAGGCCGCTGCCATATTCTGGGATGAAAAGAGGGTTGTTTTCCATTTTGGAAATATAGAGTTGACTCCCCTTCTTGAGGAAATAGGAGGTTTGCTGGGCTACCCTGGGATAGCCTTGGTCTGTTGGTACCAGGAAATCGTACTTCTAAAGGGTTTCTGAAAATGATGGGTCTTAGAAAGAATGATGAGTTAGTCTGCTTGAAAAAGTCATACATACCTTTTGAATTCCTTTACGAGCGTTAGGGGAACACAACATCCTACCGTATCTATCATGATGAGTTTTCCATCACTTCCCTTGACTGGACTCATCATCGGGTTTTTGTATTCATCGTCTGATTTCTGGGGATGATATTATTTCCAATTCAAGGAGATAGGATCCACCCTCGTTTGGCTATGGTCACCAAGACCATAATGAAAGGGATTGAGGGAAAGACTTACACAATTGTCCCAATGATCGTGGCAGAGATATACTGAGCCTTGGACCGCTGCAAGAAGGGATTCAGAAAATTCGAAGGTTGTAATGGTTACTGCAAATATGGTTGTTGGAGCATCTTCAAAGAGGACAGTACCGACAGGAATTTACGTGGCAACCATGGAATGACCACATAGCTTTTCACCATCCAAAAAGATTGACTTTCATCCCAGATAGGTTTGCACAACTAGACAACGTTGTGAATTGGGTGCTCTTCTTTAGCAATTTTACTGATGACAAGGTCCATTGGATGTTCGATTGGTTCCCTACTAGCGTGTTCATCATCAGGTCCGGGAATGTTCCTCACATAGTGCTGATTGGGTTGAGGGGTATCTATCCTTATGCTCCTATCAGAGTCATGAGACAGGCTAGGAGAAAACAAGTCATATCACGAGTTTCCAAGATGGTTCACTACAAAGCAGACTGTCAGGGTGATTCTATTCCATTCAAGTGTGAGGCACAACACATGTGGCATCTGAAGATCATTGTGGAAAAGGATACCATCGAACCAGATGGTACCACACCGGTCATGTGTATTTTTATATACCATGGTTGCATGAACACATAGAGGGAGAAGTCAAGCCAGGGATCGATCGAGGAAACAAGGGCATAAACGATGCTGCTGAAGCACAAGTAAAATACAAGAGGTTGCACAAAAGAATCTTTGAGTCTGAGGCCAGACATTTGCAAAAACACAAGGTAGACATGGAATCAATCAATGAATGGAAAGGAATTGCTACCAAATCAACAGAAAGGTTGGAGTACTTAGAAAAGGGTTTGATGGAACTTGATGGGAAGATGAGGAAAATCGTGGATTGTCATAATGCAGAGGGCAACGAAGGAGGACACCTAGCGAGGGCATATCTGCTGCTGGATATGCGCAACCTGGGGAATCTTATCGATGGGGCTAAGAAGGCCAAGCTTGGAGAAGGTCCCTCCAGGACCATGTACATTAGAATTGTTGTTTACTTGCTTATCTAGAGTTGTTTTAGAAATTGATTGTAATAAGGCAAATTCCACTAGCAACACTTTTGATTATTGTCATTTTAGAGGTTTGATCTATTTATTTCATTAATGAAATGAGTCAATTATCGACGTTAAGTTTCTCCAATTCTACGTGTCACTAGGCCTACCTCGGGCACAACAAGGTACCCAAATTAGGACGCGAATTTATAATTCCGCAATATATGTTTAAATACTGCAAATATTCTTCCAAAACTCCATACTGACTTGTTTACCTTTTTGCTTTTCTTTGTTCGATTATTCCCATCCCCTGAGGCTGGTTCGTGCATACTGGCATTATCAGCATATCATACCAAATCCAGAGGTCGTCCACCACCTCCTCTTCCAAGTGATCCTAAAAGTAAGGGTAAAGCTAAGATGGCTGACATGAGCGGCATCACGAAAGACAACACTACGCATGCGGAAAATGTTGAAACTTCAGATGGTCGGAGTACTCCGCCATAGAATGATTTGGTTCTACGGTTGGAGCAAAAAATATTGGAGTTATGAGGGGAACTTGAGCAGGTACGCAACTTGGAAAATCTCTCCCTCACCTTGAACGTCCCAGTTCTAAACCAACAGAACACCCAAAACCCTGCGCCTCCTCAAAACACACCAAACCAACATCCACAAAATCCTCCTGCACCTCATCAATACGCCACACCTCCCCAAAATCCTAATCCTCCACCAGTACTGATAACTAGGGATTTTACCTTATTTTACACTCTTTCTTGCTTAAGTTTTGGATAAACGTGTATGCAAAATAGTCCAAAAGGCTTACTGGTTGTACTTGATTGCAGGGTTTGATCAAAAAGGGTGACAAATAGTCAAAAACCTGCTAAAAAAGGAGTGAAACATGCACAAGTACCAAGAACAAGCACAAGCAAGGTTCAACTGACCAGTGCGGACCGCGGTCCACTTTATGCGGTCCGCACTGAAGAGATTCAGAGAAGAAGTTTTGAAGGGAAAATCAACGCGGATCGCGGTCCATTATATGCGGTTCGCGGTTAAGAGATTCAGAGAGTGCCTTTTCTAAGGCCAAATCCAACGCGGACCGCGGTCCGCACTAAGGAGATTCAGAGAGCTTCCACTTTGAAGGCCAGAAGACCATCGCGGACCGCAGTCCATTTTGCGCAGTCCGCACTAAAGCCATCGCGGCCGCGATGGCTTTAGTGCGGACTGCGCAAAATGGACTGCGGTCCGCGATGGTCTTCTGGCCTTCAAAGTGGAAGCTCTCTGAATCTCCTTAGTGCGGACCGCGGTCCGCACTAAGGAGATTCAGAGAGCTTCCACTTTGAAGGCCAGAAGACCATCGCGGACCGCAGTCCATTTTGCGCAGTCCGCACTAAAGCCATCGCGGCCGCGATGCAGTTTATACAGACCGCGGTGGCCAAGTTCAGAAGCCCAGTTTTTGAAGCCAAAAGCCTCACCGCGGCCGCGGTTCATTTTGTGCGGTACGTGGTGACCCCGCAAGGGTATTTTTGTCCAGAAAATTTACATAGTATAAATTGTTTCTTTTCTTATTTTTAGGTCATCTTTTATACTCTGAAATTATCAAGAGCTCGGGAACGGTTTTTCTTTAGATTTTTGAGTAATTTTAGAAGGGTTTCAACATTGAATATTTTAATTTTAGTTTATAATTCAATTATATGGGCTTTGCTTCATCTATTTCTCTCATTTCTTCCGTTATTATGAGTAGCTAAATCCATTAGCTAGGGTTGTGTCTCAACCCTGGTGTGGGTGTTTGATGGGTCCTTTAAATTAAGGTTTAGATGTTTATGGGTAATTGGTATTTGGGCTGATTTATGGTTTTCATGTTAATATTAGTGGTTGCAAACACTAATTGGTGTTTATTTGACTTGGGTTCTTCTTGAGAAAGAGAACATGAGTCTAGAAAATCAGTCCAACAAGGAATTGAGATGTATTCACGAGATTGATAGTCCCAATTAACGGGTTAAACCTAGAGATAGTAAAGCCCTACTTGAGCCTATATTGCTTGTATGAATTTGACACCCAATTGACCTCGATGGAGGCAATTAGGGAAAAGCCGCTCAAACTACCGAGAGGTATAGAGTGGGTAACTTTGAGCATTGGCTATATCACACTCTCGTTAATAACATTTTTGCCTTATATAATTAAATCCGTTAAATATTCGCCTAGGTGAAAGTGATAACCCTAGTGCCTTTTATCCATTAACAAAACAACCAAAAAGACATTAGTTAGTTAATTAGCAAATTACTATTAGTATAAACCGTAGTATGATTGTCAAATCAAAAAGTATGAAAAGTGCAATTAAGAGCACGAAACACTACTAGATTACCTAGAAACTCAACTCCAATATTCATAACTCTCTATGGAATCGATCCCGATCCTTCGGGTAAAAGCTGCTCTGACCCTCATCTTGCTACTTTATAGTAGTGTAGGTGAGTGCTGATCACTTTTTGGCGCTGTTGCCGAGGAGTTATACGGTGTTGATTATCTACGTGAATAGTGGTGTTAAGTGTTTTTCTTTCCTTTTTCTGTTAACGTGTGTGTGTTCAATCTATTCAGGTGCTAATGGCGTATCCTTTGGGAAACGTTATTGCGGGGGAGGAGGTATCTGACAACCAAGAAGATGAAATTAACCAAGTACCACCTCCCAGACGGGGCCGACAGGCCAATATTACTGAGGACATTCCAGACCCTCCCCCGCCTCCACCTCCCAGAGCAACCCCTCGGGTCCTTCCAAACGTGGGGTATGCTAGTGCCATTGTCCGGCCTAGTCCGGACGGGAAATTTTCAAATAACAAATGTGATGCTGACACTCTTGGAGCAGCGGGGCTATTTCATCGGAGCCGCCCACCAAAATGCTTACAAACATTTGAAGGACTTCGTAGATACCTGATGGGGTAGTAAGCAAACGAACGTCTCAGAAGATGCCTTGAGACTGCGGTTATTCCCCTTCTCTCTTCGAGGGAAGGCTCTTGATTGGCTCGAGCGGCTTCCCAACCACTCCATATCAACATGGGATGAGCTCGCTGACAAGTTTATTGCAAAAGTTTTCTCCCCTAGTCACATGGCAACGCTCAGAGATGAAATATTGGCTTTTAAGCAAGAATCTAACAAGCCTTTGCATGATATTTGGGAGCGCTACCAGACCATGGTTAAGGAATGTCCAAACAATGACATGACTGAAGCCATGATTCATCAAACCTTCTATCGAGGAATGAACACTGTCAATCAATGTGTGGTCAATCAATTGGCCGGTGGAAATTTCATGAAATTGACTTACCCCGAGGCATGTGAGGTCTTAGATGAGATGGCTGACACATCGTCAGCATGGCAAAGTAGAGCAAACGTACCTCAGGGTGAGTCCGGTGTCAATAGTCTTCACAAAGAACTTCAAGAACATGGGCAAGAAATTGCCGAGCTCACTACCACTATGAACCAACTTGCCAAGGAACAACTTCAACAATTACAAGGGCCGAAGCAAGTAAATACCATGGAGGGAGTGAATGTGTTGGTGAATAAAAGAAGACCTCGGGAAAATCCAAAGCAAAGCAAAAATGATCAAGGTGACCAAGGACCAAGTGGGTATAGCCAAGAAGAGACATATGATGATCAAGAATAGGATGTCATGTATGCTAATAATTATCAAAGCCAAGGGAACAATCAAAGTAATAATCAAACTAGAACAACCAAAGTAACAATCAAAATTGGGGTAGTCAAAGACAACACAATTGGAACAATAACAACAATTCACAAAACTAGGGGAACAACAACAACCAACAATGGGGGTACAGTAATGAGAACAATTGGAGCGGAGACAATAACAACAACAATTGGGGTGGTAATGGTAACCGGGGGTCGGGATTTCAAAGACCCCAAATGTACCAACAACCAAGCAATCCACCCCCGTACCAAGCTCAAGGACAAAGCTCATCAAGTAATGACATGGGAAGAATTTAACAAATGTTTAAGCAAATGATGGAGCGCAATGCAGAGTCCGATGCTCAATTGGCTTCCCACAACACCTCCATTAGAAATCTTAAAGTAAAAATGGGCCAAATTTATCATGCCTTGAACACACGCCCAAAGGGGGCACTACCGGGTGATATGGTGGTGAACCCCAAGGGTGGAAACACCAATAATACCGGTCACGCCATGGCGGTGACCACAAGAAGTGGAAGAGGCGGTGAAGCGAGTTCTTCTAGACAAAAGAGAATTGTTGTTGATGATGATGAATTACAGAATGATGAGTTACCAATTGAGGTTGAGCAAGTGGTGGAAGAGCCAACTACTGGTGAGGTGAGAATTGACATTCATGATAATGGGGAGCATGTGCAAAGGGACGTGAACCCGTCTAGAGAACACGTGATTGATATGCCGGAACCGGTGGTCCCACAAGCCAAGGCCCCATTGCCTAGGCCCCCTGCTCCATATCCTCAATGGTTGGCGAAGAAAAATCAAGAGAATGAGTTCAAGAAATTCATCGACATGATGAAGAGTCTTTCCATCAATGACCCTTTGGTTGAAGCTTTAGAGAAAATGCCCGGGTATGCTAAGTTCATGAAGGACTTAGTCACAAAGAAACGATCTATAGAGTACGAAACCATAAAGATGACTCACCAAGTGAGTGCCATAGTGCATTCAATGGCACCCAAACTTGAAGACCCGGGAGCTTTTACCATTCCTTGTACAATCGGGAGTGCGGATTTTGCTAAGGCTTTGTGTGACCTCGGAGCTAGCATAAACTTAATGCCATATTCGGTCTTTAAAACATTGGGGATTGGTCAACCTAGGGCTACCTCTATGCGTCTTCAAATGGCGGATAGAACTATGAAGAGGCCGCTAGGAATCATTGATGATGTATTAGAGCGGTTTGACAAGTTCATTTTGCCCGCGGACTTTGTTATCTTGGATTGCGAAGTGGATTATGAGGTTCCCAACATCCTGGGAAGGTCCTTCCTTGCAATGGGGAAGGCCTTAGTTTACGTGGAGGCCAGTGAGCTCACTTTCCGGGTGGGCAATGAAAAGGTTGTGTTCTATGTTTGCAAGTCAATGAAGCAGCCCAATAGCACATAAGTATGTTCTTTCATGGACCTTGTCAGCAAGGTCATTACTGATTATGCAAGCTCTATGATAAATGTTGAAGATCCAGTGGAGGCAGCTTTATTGAACCATGATGACATTTTGGTAGATGACTTAATTGAGAGCACCAATGCCTTACAAAGCATGGGTTCTTATTTCTATGGTCCCCGAAAGCTATCCTTGGACTTGGAGAATCGGAAAACCCCTCCGACAAAGCCTTCAATTGAAGAGCCACCTACATTGGAGTTGAAGCCATTTCCACCACACCTCAGGTATGAATATCTTGGTCCCTCTCGTACTTTACCTGTTACACTTTCATCTTGCCTAACCCAATTGCAGGTAGACTCCACTCTAAAAGTGATAAAGAGGAGGAAGAAGGCCATAGGATGGACACTTGTTGACATTCTGGGAATAAGCCCCGTATTTTTCATGCACAAAATCATTCTTGAGGATGGAGCAAAGCCTTCCATAGAACACCAAGGGAGGCTCAATAAAGCAATGCAAGAAGTGGTGAAGAAAGAAATAATCAAGTGGCTTGATGCAGGGGTTGTCTACCTAATCTTGGATAGTGCTTGAACTTCTCCGGTCCAGTGTGTTCCAAAAAAGGGTGGCATGAAAGTGGTCAAAAATGACAAAAATGAACTCATTCCAACACGAACGGTCACAGGTTGGCGGGTGTGTATGGATTACCGCAAGCTAAACAAAGTGACTTGCAAGGATCATTTTCCCTTGCCCTTCTTGGATCAAATGCTTGATAGGCTTGCGGGTCGAGATTTCTATTGCTTCTTGGATGGGTATTCAGACTATAACCAAATCCTGATTTCCTTGGAGGACCAAGAAAAGACTACCTTTACGTGCATGTATGGTACATTTACCTTCTCCAGGATGCTTTTGGAATTTGCAATGCACCTACCACATTTCAGCAGTGCATGATGGCGATCTTTACTGATATCGTTAAAGACTTCCTCGAGGTGTTTATGGATGACTTCAGCGTAGTTGGGGACTCCTTTGATGAATGTTTGAGCAATCTTAACAAAGTCCTCGCTCGGTGTGAAGAGACCAACCTAGTATTAAACTGGGGAAAATGCCATTTTATGGTGGAATAAGGAATAGTGTTGGGCCACAAAATCTCGAGAAATAGAATTGAAGTAGACAAGGAGAAGATTGAAGTGATTTCTAAATTGCCACCTCCAACTTCGGTAAAGGGAGTCCGGAGCTTTCTTGGGCACGCCGGGTTCTACCGGCGTTTCATTAAGGACTTCTGAAAGGTGGTCAATCCTCTTTGCAAATTTCTAGAGAAAGATTCCAAGTTCAACTTTGATGACAATTGCATGAAGGCATTTGAGCTATTAAAGCAAAATCTCACTTCCACACCAATTATCAATGTACCCGATTGGAGCTCTCCTTTTGAGCTAATGTGTGACTCTAGTGATGTGGCTGTGGGAGCGATTTTAGGTCAAAGGGTGAACAAGATCTTTCACCGCATCTATTATGCTAGCAAAATAATGAACTCGGCCCAAATGAACTACACTGTCACCGAGAAGGAGCTATTGGCAATAGTATTTGCGATGGAGAAATTTTGTCCTTATCTTATGGGTGCCAAGGTCATAGTTCACACCGACCATGTAGCACTTCAGTATATCATGACAAAAAAGGACTCCAAAGCGAGACTCATGCGGTGGGTGTTGTTACTTCAAGAGTTCGACTTGGAGATAATTGATATAAAGGGAAGTGAAAACCAAGTGGCCGACCATCTCTCCCGATTGGAGGAACATGGTCAAACTTGTGATGGGCTTGAAACTGATGACAGTTTCCCCGATGAACAACTCCTTTTTGTGTCAATGCAAGAAATGCCATGGTTCGCAGACATTGCCAACTATCTTGTCACCGGTGTTGTTCCTCTTGAGCTCTCTTCAAACCAAAGGAAGAAACTTAGGAGGGATAGCATGGATTTTTATTTGGATGAACCGTACCTATTCAAGATTTGCAATGACGGTGTCATCCGTTGATGTGTGCCCGAAGAGGAACAAGGGTCGATTCTTGAGTCTTGCCACTCCTCACCTTATGGTGGTAATCATGGAGGGGCAATGACCGCTTCGAAGGTGCTAAGTTGTGGTTTATTTTGGCCTAAATTGTACAAGGATATTAGTGACTTGGTCAAACGATGTGATGAATGCCAGCGAATGGGTGGCATATCAAAGAGAGAAGAGATGCCTCTTACTACAATCCTAGAGGTGGATATTTTTTATGTATGGGATATTGACTTTATGGGGTCATTTGTGAGCTCTTGTGGAAACACTTGTATACTCGTGGTAGTGGACTACGTTTCAAAAGGGGTTGAGGCCGTGGCTTTGCCCAATAATGAGGCCTGGAGTGTGGTTTTTTTTCTGAAGAAGCATATTTTCACAAGATTTGGGACACCCCGTGCCATCACAAGTGACAGAGGGTCTCACTTTTGCAATAGGGCCTTATATTCTTTGCTATCGAAGTATGGGGTCAATCATAAGGTGTCTACTCTGTACCATCCTCAAGAAAGTGGCCAAGTGGAATTGTCCAATCATGAAATAAAGAATATATTGGCCAGGACAGTTAATGCTAACCGGACTGATTGGTCCCGGAAGCATGTTGATGCTCTTTGGGCTTATCGGACCGCCTTCAAGATCCCAATCGGTATGTCACCTTACCGGTTGGTGTATGGAAAGGCTTGTAATCTTCCAGTGGAATTGGAGCACAAGGAACTTTGGGCTTTGAAGAAGTTGAATTTGGATTGGGACACAACTTCTAATCTCAGAGTTGATCACTTAAATGAGCTAGATGAGTTCATATTTCATGAATACACTAGCTCCCCCTTGTACAAAGACAAAATGAAGTACCTCCATGACAAGTATGCAAAGGAACGATAATTCAAGGTGGGAGACTTGGTGCTCCTTTTCAATTATAGACTCTGTCTCTTCCTGGGCAAACTCAAGTCAAAGTGGAGTGGCCCGTTTGAAGTTGTATTGGTTACACCCTTTGGTGCTCTCGATCTCAAGAACAAAAACGGGGAGATGTTTTGAGTGAATGGGCACCGGTGCAAGCATTACCTTGGGAAATTTGAAGATATCCACGTGGTGGCTTTGATGACGTCAATTGAACATGGTAACATGCATCGTGCCGCAATATTAAATCAGGCGCTTCTTGGGAAGCAACTATGTGTCTTTATTTTTGTTTTTCTTTGATTTTCCTGGTAGTATAGGATTTATAGTTGGACTAACTAGTTGTGGGATGTTGTAGGATTATTCTGATGTAGGGCACAAGGCAAAGTTGAAAAGAAACAGCTCTCTGAAGTTTCACTGCGGACCGCAGTGCATTTTGTGCGGTCCGCGGAGCTATCTCGCCAAAATTGTTTTCTCTGAAGTTCCCACTGTGGCCGCACTACCATTTGTTACGGTCTGCGGTGGACCACTGTAGCCGCAGTTCATTTTGTGCGGACCGCAGTAGCCATTTGCCCATATGCCCAGAAAAGTTGAGGACCGCAGTCATTTTATGCGGTCTGCGGTGGGGTAAGTAACATGGGTCCCAGGACAAGTTCTATAAATAGGGCCTGAGGGCCCCATTTTAGACTTTTCGCTCTTTTCCCTCTCTACAGTAAAACATTTCACTGTGCATCATCCCTACTAGCTTCAATTGGTTCATCACATTCATCTCATCTTCATTCCACATCTAGTAAGTTTAATTTTGTCTTCTTAACTTCTTAATTTTGTTATTTTCTTGTTTACTTAGAAGATGTTCTTCTTCTTTTTCCTCCTTTTCTTCTTTAGTCTATCAAGCATGTGTAGGGTTGTTTCAAAACGCTAAATTTAGACCCATTTTAGTTAACTACACTGATTAAACACCTAGGGTATCAACAACATATGCATTTGAACTATAATTAAAAGTAAAAATAGAAACCCTAGGTTGGGACTCTGTGCGGTCTGCGGTGCTTTAGTATCACACAAGTCCCAGTTGAGGACCGCGGTGCATCTTTACGCGATACGTGGTGCCTTAGTGCGGACCGCAGTTCTTTTTATGCGGTCCGCATTGATCATCTTCAGAGGGTGGGTATTCTGATCCCACCCCAGTGCGGACCCCGGTTCTTTTTGCGCGGTCCGTGGTGAACTTCTTCAGAGTGTGGGTACTCTGAACCCCAACTCAGTGCGGACCGCGAATCTTTTTGTGCTGTCCGCGGTGCCTTAGTACGGACCACGATTATTTTTATACGGTCTGCGGTGATCATCTTCAGATGGTGGGTATTCTGAACCCCATCCTAGTGCGGACCGCAGTTCTTTTTGTGCGGCCCGCGGTCTGCAACTTCTGCAACTCAAATCCAATTGTCTGCTACGTTTTTCTTGAATAAGAAATACATTGCTTGGACACTAACAAACTCTACATGAATTCAACTTGCAGATTATGGTGCAATGAAGAGGTGGTGGTCGAAATCCAAGCGTAAAGGGAGAATCCTCCCGGGGGAGAGCCAAAGGGATGATAAAATTATCCCCCAAGTCCGGCAAGCCATAAAAGATACCAGAAAAACAATTAGAGCCTTGGATAGAGCTACTTCCCAATCGGGAAGTGAGTATGCACCTTTCGGAGAAGCATCTGATTTTGAGTCGGTACCAGAGTTTGTCCTAGACTTTTCGGAGAGGTTAAGGTTGACAAATGAACCTTCTGACTCCCCTCCTGCCCAAGAATAAGCACACTCTGAGTCATCTAAGGGCTCAGCTGCAGGTAGTGATCATGAAAACTCCACCTCACCCACAGCTTCACTATCAGGTGAGCACTCCGAAGAAGAAGAAGCAGGGGATGAACCCCAAACAGGGGGTGAACCACAAGTGGGTGGAGTGGAAAGAACAAGAAACCCTGAAGCATGGCAAGATCGGTTTGTAAGTGAACCGCCCTTTCATAAATTACAGGAATGGTGGCCTGAGAAGAAATTGATCCTGAAGCGTATGTTCATCAAAAGAGATCTTCTGCCACACAACCCCAATGTTCTGAAACAGTTTACAGAGAGAAAAGGTTGAGACTATTTCAATTGCCGGGTGGTGGAGGCAAATGAGCACTTAGTCAAGGAGTGTTACACTAATGTTTCCTATGTTAAACAGGACTCCAAAGCGACTAAGGTGAGGAATCTTACATTGATGTTTGATGGGAATGCAATAAATGGGTACCTTGACTTCGATGATAAGGATGAGTAGGAGTACTTTGAGAAATTGAACTTGGGGGATAATGCACGTCCATGGCTATCTGAACACCTGGCAACCCGGGGAACCACCCCAGACTGGTTGCAAGTAGGGAAGGTGATTCTGAGGAGAACATTAAATTTTGAATCTAAAGGTTGGGAGACTTTCGTGTGTAGCAGGCTAGACCCCACCTTTCACGAAAACTCTCTTCCTCTTAGTCGTGCGGTGTTGGTGGCCTCAATCATGGAAGGGTACCCGATTAACATCGGGAATGTGATGTCACGGGTAATCAGTCGGGCGGTAAATGAAGGAGACACATCCTACCCTTTCCCCAACTTCTTGACTATGTACTTTGAGGACCAAATGTAGAGGGGAGGAAGTTTGATGTAAAGGTGAAGCCAAAGGCTCCGTTCTCCTGGTACAGCCTTCAGGGTGATGACAACCCCAAAAGCAAGAATTTCTAAGGAAAAGCCACTGCTTCCACTGGCCATCCTGAAGAGCCAGTGGTTGTAGTGGCATCTTCTCACCCTGCCTCAGCCACCCTAGACATTGCTGGCTCCTCCACTTCAGCATCCCCAGGCATTTCTTCATCACAGGCACACCCTCTGAATGCCCACCGTCTGAGCCAGACCTATCCAGTATCAACAACTGGATGCAGGCAGCTACTTCTAAGTTGTCTGTCCTTTCCCCGACGGTGGCAGCCCAAGCTGCACCTCCTCCGCCACAGGTCCCACAGTCCGTGGAGGACACTCTCAAGGATCTTTTTGGCAACCAGAAGAAGATCCTTGAGAACCAAAAGTTGATTCTGGACGCTGTTGGCAATCATGGAAAGGAACTGAAAGAGCTTTCCAAGGAGACTAAGAAACTAAGGAAGACACGTGCCTCCAAGGAGTCAGTGAAGCAGTTAAGGAAGCAGGTAGATAAGCTGAAGAAAGATCACTTGCCATTAGACCTGCTGCTGCATGATCCTACTGCCCAGCCTGAGTTACAGTCGGAGATAGAGAGGCCACCAAAGAGGAAGAAAGTGTTTCCCAGTATTGAGGGTATTGTCATAGAGTTGGCGGACCCACATGAAGGTACCTCGAGTCAGCCACAACTGCCAGTACAGGCCCAAGTTATAGAGGAGATCCAGGTCCCGATGGAGACCTAGGGTTTTGAGGACCAGTCACAAGCTCCCATACAGTCCACAGACCCCGGGACCCATACTCAGTATCCTATGCAAACGGAGGGCCTGTAGGGAGCTTCTCTTTACTCTTTCTCCTTATATTTGTGCTATTTTTGGTTAGTTAAAATTGAGGACAATGTTAGCTCTCATTTGAGGGGGTAGCCCTATATTATATTTGGGGTGAATGTATATATTTGATACTATTTTGCCTTTATTATGCTTTCTTTTTATTTTTGGTATGTACATAGCTTTACAATTCTAGTACTTTTCGTATTTCGTATATTTGGTCCGTATATAAAGTTACTTTCTGATGTATATATCCATTCCCCCGTATGTAGATTCGATTAATTCCCCTCTTGTATATATTCATTCTACTTTACGCATTTTACTTTCCTCATATTGTTTTCCTTTTCATAGCTTCTTATCTTATTTTCGTAGCTTCTTGTTTTGAATTTTCATGTGCAATAAGCCTTTGGTTATCTTAACGTCGCGGTTCTTTCAAAAGGTGGAATCTGTGTGAACCAGGTGGCTCTTCCCGAGGATGGATGGTGTGACAACCTTCTTAAGAGTTAGAGTTTGTTTTTGTTTTTTTTTTTTTGTGTAAATAGTAGTTAGCGAGTAATGGTGCCTCAAGCAAAGCTTCACTTGGGCCTAACACATTTGCCTTTGATCCTATGGTCAAATACAAATCGGTGTGTTTAGGATGGTGAAAGTTGTGACCTTGAGACTCTTGTGTTGACCTATAATCATCAAGTGGTTTTTCGGGTCCATTGTATTGCTCAAATCATAGCCAAAGTCGTTGTGGGCCCCCAACTCTGTTTCCTTAGCAATCCCATAGTTTGAGTGGTGAGAATTTGAATTGCAAGTCCAAGTCCCATGCCATTAGTCTAGACTTGCCCTGAGGCGAAATCCTAAGTGTAGTTTGACTTGAGATGTGATTATAGGATCTCCTTGTTCCGAATAGTGACTTGAACATTTCCATAGCCTACCAATGCCAATTTCCCTAGTCAACCCTTTTGATCCTTAGACCTTTTTCTTTCAAAAACCATGATACAAGCATTTACCCGTTCTGACCGTCTCCTGGCACCCTTTCTTTCCTTAAGCATAAGGCAAAAGCGTAAGTTTGGGGGAGAGACGAGGAATGCAAAAAAGTGAAAAAGAAGGTACAAAAAGGAAGAAAAGGAAAGGCAATGAAAAATAAAGAAAAGAAAAGTCAAAAAGTCAAAAAGAATGAACAATTTAGAAGAAATAAAGGGAATCAATGAAAGAAAAGAGATTGAAGGTGTGGAATGCTCAGAAATGAGACAAATGATTGAAATGAACAAGAAAGAGTGACAGTATGTGTCTCTAAGCCCTCAGAAAGAGCTTGATGACTCAAAAGGTCAAGAGAAGGTGCGGAAAAGTAAAGCAAATGAGGTGCTTAAGGGAAGATGGAACCCACCTAGACCAAATATTCCCTACCTCGAACAAAAAAGCCTTCAATATATCTCCACAAAAGTCCTATATGATCTTGAGTTGAATGAAGCTTACATTAGTGGCGACTCACATAACGGGCAAGCCTATGGTACTTTGAGCCGGACTTGAGTCTTTCCCTTGAGAGTGAACTCCCATTATCCTCGTTCTGAGTGTTACAATCTTAAAGTGAGGTTTACTTAGAGAGAGTTAAGGCGTATAAGTTTGGGTTCCACAATGACCAAAGCAGCATTAAGAGTTTCGTTGATGAGTCGAGTCAACTCTTGATGCTCTTGTGTCACACTGAAATCCATGGTGTTAAAAGGTCAAATGTTGTTAATGATTCATTGGCATTGAGGGCAATTGTTAGTACCAATTGATGCTAGAAGAGGTTACCTTAGGACATCTAAATTTTCTTAGATTTACTCAAAAAGGGGTGGGGCTTATTTTGTCTGCTTGAGGTCAAGCAAAAGCTTAAGTTTGGGGGAGTTGATAACTAGGGATTTTACCTTATTTTACACTCTTTCTTGCTTACGTTTTGGATAAAAGTGTATGCAAAATAGTCCCAAAGGCTTACTTGTTGTACTTGATTGCAGGGTTTGATAAAAAAGGGTGACAAATAGTCAAAACCCTGCTCAAAAAAGAGTGAAACATGCACAAGTACCAAGAACAAGCACAAGCAAGGTTCAACTGACCAGTGCGGACCGCAGTCCACCTTATGTGGTCCGCACTGAAGAGATTCAGAGAAGCAATTTTTAAGGCAAAATCAACGCGGACCGCAGTCAATTTTATGCGGTCTGCGGCTAAGTGATTCAGACAGTGCCTTTTTAAGGCCAAATCAAATGCGGACCGCGGTCCATTTTATGCGGTCCGCACTAAGGAGTTTCAGAGAGCTTCCACTTCGAAGTCCAGAAGACCATCGTAGACCGCAGTCCATTTTGCGCGGTCCGCACTGAAGCCACCACGGCCACAGTGCAGTTTATGCGGACCGCGGTGGCCAAGTCAGAAGCCCATTTTTTGAAGCCAAAGGTCCATTTTGTGCGGTCCGCGGTATTTTTGTCCAGAAAATTTGACCCAGTATAAATAGTTTATTTTCTTATTTTTAGGTCAGCTTTTGTACTCTGATATTATCAGGAGCTCGTGAACGGTTTTTCTTCAGTTTTTTGAGTAATTTTAGTAGGGTTTCAGTATAATCTTTCAATTTTATTTTATAATTCAATTATTTATGATGAGTAGCTAAATCCATTAGCTAGGGTTGTGGCTCAAGCCTAGTGTGGGTGTTTGATGGGTCCTTTAAATTAAGGCTTAGATGTTTATGGGTAGTTGGTATTTGGGCTAATTTATGGTTTTCATATTAATATTAGTGGTTGCAAACACTAATTGGTGTTTATTTGACTTGGGTTCTTCTTGAGAAAGAGAACTTGAGTCTAGAAAATCAGTCCAACAAGGAATTGGGATGTATTCACAAGATTGATAGTCCCAATTAACAGGTTAAACCTAGAGATAGTAAAAACTTACTTGTATGAATTTGACACCCAATTGACCTCGAGGGAGGCAATTAGGGCAAAGCCGCTCAAACTACCGAGCGATATAGAGTGGGTAACTTTGAGCATTGGCTATATCACACTCCCCTTCATGACATTTTTTCCTTAGATATTGGAATCCGTTAAATATTCGCCTAGGTGAAAGTCATAACCCTAGTGCCTTTTATCCATTAAGAAAACAACCAAAAAGACATTAGTTAGTTAATTAGAAAATTACCATTAGTATAAACTGTCGTATAATTGTTGTCACACCCCAAAATCGAGGGACACGACCGGCGCTCAACCGGGGGACCCCAGTCAAGTGGACCTGGATTTGCCTTTCCTATCCCACGCATTATCCCCGTGATTTCAATATAATATACAGGTGCATTAGCAAGTTAGTCTTAGACACAAAATTACAACTTGAATTCATTTCTTCTTCTTAGCATTAACAACATATGATACCAAATGCTTACCAAAATACATACAATATACATACTTCTACCACGTAGACCACGATTTGTCACTATCCAAAATACATATGTACAATAACCACATTGTGTCTACGGAGCCTCTACGAGTAGTAGGAGTTTATATAATACTTGCCGGTAACAAGGCTCCGGCTATACCTTACAATACTAAACAGACCCAAAAGAAGGTGGCATGAACCACACATGGCCCCGAGAGGAAGTAGGGCTCACCAACACGGCTGACGAAACGGAGAGGAGGCACTACTGTCGGTGGGCTGAGTTACCTGCTATGGAACAACCTACAATCATCATAAAATGTAGCGCCCCCGGCAAAAGGAACGTTAGTACAATTGAATTGTACTAGTATGTATGAACAAACTTTACTCTAAGTAAGATCAACAATGCACAGATAAGAAACAGTCATAGACATCAAACAGTCACAATGCAGAGATACCGAAATAATCACAATTAAAGTTCCACATGTTCTTATTTCAACACCATCACACTCCACCCTTATTCCTTCTCAACATTTCCACCCTTATTTCTACCTGTTGCGGTGCGCAACCCGATCCCACCTGACAAACATATCTATTTATTATTTTGCGGCGCGCAACCCGATCCCACCGGACAATCACAACTCAGCCTTATTACGCCATGTTGCGGCGTGCAACCTGATCCCACCGTACAATCATATTCCACGTCAACATTTTCAATGCACAATTCAATCACGGAGAATTTCATTATAAGAACAAAATTTCAATACAACCTACCATCCATATGAGTTCAAGTCACAACAAATCTTGCCCAACTACGAGTCATATAAGACATTATCACAATCAGCATCGTATGATTAAATCAACCACAATTCCTGTTCATCATTTCATTTCACAACTCTTAGCACTTAGTCATATTCACATGCTTGGGTTTGTTACCAATCTTTCATACCAACACACTAGAGTATTTAACCAACCTCACACATGGTAAAAACATTCACGAGTAAATCACTTTTTCACAATTCCGAATAGCATAATACATGGAATTCAACTAGACAGTCAGAGAGTAGGACATCATGCCTCAACATATTCAGAACACCCAATTTACACATACTCAGACAATTATCACATAGCGGCTGTTCCGGCACCAACAAGGTGACTTTACGAAGATTAAAGTTAGCCATACATACCTGGAGTCGAAATCCCTTTTTAACTTTTTCTCACAAATCACAGAACCGACTAGTACCGTCAATCTAGTTCACAATTAAACATATTTAACTCAGAATTGGAAACCATGCATACAATTCAGATTCTCTTAAGCATTTTGCCTAACACTATGTGACCCCATTAGATTACCAACCCTGTCTTTGTAAAATTTACCCCAACCCACTCCCTCTTACTAGATTAACACCATTATTAAACATGCATGCAAGGTCTTAGTTAATATTTTCAAGAATCAATCAATGCTAATCCTCCCTTTTTTTAAAATCAGAAAATTAATGGAAAAAGGGTTGGGAACCCTTACCTACTAGAATGAGGAAGAAGAAGATTACTCGAAATATTAGGCCTGAGGGACTTTGAAAATCAAATTGATGGAAGAACCACTTTCTCTCTCAAGAACTCTCCTTTCCTTCTCTATATTTTGTTCAGAAAACTTGTTAAAATTAAGGGGTGGGGTGTTTTAATGAACTGGGGGTCGGGTTTTAAAATTAGAAAGATTAGGAGCCCGACACAGGAATGCAGTCAGGAATGCGATCGCATTCCTGACATGCGGTCAGCAGACCGGTCGCAGAATGGACCTCGAGATGGGCCAAAGTTAAAAACACACTGTGCAGGTATGCGACCACTATGCGGTCTGCATACACATTATGCGATCGCATAGTGCGTCGCATAACCTCCCTCGCCAAAAACCAATGGGCAAGAATGCTACAACTATGCGGTACGCATAACCAGAATGCGATCGCATTCTGGACCGCATAGTTGTCCTCAACTTGGGCAATGGCCTGCCCAGGTATGCGACCATTATGCGGTCCGCATACCCGTTATGCGATCGTATAGTGTGTCGCATGACCCCCAACTTCTGGAAAATTACATCTTTCAACTTCCGGGGTGCTTTTATTCAAAATAGGTCCGTTTTAAGGATTTCTACAGTTATAACAACTCGGGGGACTTATTCGGGCATTATCTTAAACAAGAAATTTTACGGGTCCTTATAATTGTCAAATCAAAAAGTATGGAAAGTGCAATTAAGAGCACGAAACACTACTAGATCACCTAGAAACTCAACTCCAATATTCATAACTCTCTGTGGAATTGATACCGATCCTTCGGATAAAAGATTCTTCAACCCTCATCTTGCTACTTTATAGTAATTCAGGTGAGTGCCGATCAAGTACCAACTCCTCCTCAAAACCAGCATCATCCAACCCATTTTTACTATGGAAATTCTTAAAACGGACCTAATTTGAACAAAAAGTACCCCGAGATTTAAAGAATTAAATTTTCCAGAAATTGAGTGTTATGCGACGCACTATGCGACCGCATAACGTGTATGCGGACCGCATAGTGGTCACGTACACGGGCAGATCACTACCCAACTGAAGGACCACTATGCGGTCCAATCTGGGACCGCATTTCGGTTCTGCGGACCGCATAGCTGTCGCATTATTGCCTTTGATTTTTTGGGAGGGGTGTTATGCGACGCACTATGCGATCGCATAACGAGTATGCAGACCGCATAGTGGTCGCATGCCTGGGCAGATTTTTTCCAAATTTTGGCCCACCTAGAGCCATTGTGCTATCAGTTCTACGGACTGCATGTCAGGAATGCGATCGCATTCGTGACCGCATATTTGACACGGGCTTTTAATTTTCTAAACTTTTATACCTGACCCCAGCTTCATTTAACCCCTACCCCCTTTCATTTTAACTGGATTCTAAACAAAATAGAGAGAAGTGAGAGTGGGTTCTAGAGAGAGAAGTCCTCATCTTCCCCAAATTGGTCCTCCATCTCTACTCAGGCCTGGAAGTTTATCGAGTAGTCGTCATCTTCTTCATCATAAGAGGTAATTCTTCACCCTATTTCCCCAAATTCTCAGAGTTTAGTTAAGAATAAAACACACATAGGTTGGTTCTTGAGAATGAAAGTTGAGACCTTGCATGCATGTGAATAATCTTCCATAACCTAGTAAAGGGAAGCAAGTAGGGTAATCTTTCACTAAAAAGGGTTTGGTTAATCTAAGGGATCACATAGTGTTTGATAAAATGCTCAAATGAATTCAAGACTCCTAATTCTAAGGTAAATGTGTCGCATTGTGAACTAGATTGACGGTGCTAGAAGGTTCGGTGAATTGTGATAGAAATTAAAAAGGGAAACTCGACTCCAGGTATGTATGGCTAACTTTAATCTTTGGAAAATCGATTTGTGGTGTCCAAGCATACAGTATGTGTATTGGTGTGAATATGTGCAAATGGTTTTTCAAATTGTGTTGAAGCGTGAAGTGTATTCCTTGCCTGTCTTTAGTTGATCACCACACTACCATGCCATGTGAAATTATGCTAGTAGGTTAATGAATCCGAGAGTATGAATGTATATGCTAAAGGCTGTGTAACAAGTAGCGAAAATGAGTTGTGGTGTGATGTAATTGAACTAAACTGCTGTGGCAAAATCGTATATGATTCACTGTTTGGTAAGATTTATTGTGGTACGATTTTTCTTTATACGTATTATGGGTTGTAAAGAAGCTATATTCCTATTGCTGAAATTTTCTGTGATTGAATTGTGAATTGTCATTGTTGATATGAGATATGATTGTCTGGTGGGATCGGGTTGCGCGCCGCAACAGGAGGGATAAGGGTGATATTTGAGAAGTGATAAGGGTGAGATGTGATTGTTCGGTAGGATCGAGTTGCACGCCGCAACAGAAACATAATAAATGATTGTGATTGTCAGGTGGGATCGGGTTGCGCGCCGAAATAGAAGAAATAAGGGTGGAATGTTGAGAAGGGATAAGGGTGGAATCGTGATTGTGATTGTGATGAAGTTAGAATTGTGGAACTAGCATTGTGTTTCTTTCTATATCCTTGTGCAGTGATTGTGTGACTCTCTGTCTGTCTCTTGCCTGTGCATCGTTGAGTTTACTTAGAGTAAAGTTTGTTCATACATACCAGTACAATTCAAATGTACTGACGTCCCTTTTGCCGGGGGTGCTACATTCTTGTGATGATTGTAGGTGGTTCTATAGCAGGTACTCCAGCCCACCGACAATAGTGCCTCTTCTACGTCCTATCAGCTATTTTGGTGAGCCCCTTTCCTCTCGGAGCCCTGTGTGGTTCATGCCACCTCGTCTTCCGAATTTTTCATTTTGGTATTTATGTATGGTATAGTCGGAGCCTTGTTACCGGCATGTATTATATAACTCCCTTGTACTCTTAGAGTCTCCGTATATAGGAAATGTGGGTTATGTACATATGTATTTTGGGCAGTATAACTTGTAGACCACGTAAAGTAAACCTGTGTGTTATGTATATTTTGTAAGTATTGTACCACATGTGGGTAATGACATAAATCTAGAATTAAATTTCAGATTGTAAGAATGTGTTTAAATTATAATTGAATAATGTACATTGGAATCACGGGGTAATACGTGGGATGGAAAGGGGAATCCAGGTCAGCTTGACTGGGGCTACCCGGTCGAGCGCCGGTCGTGTCCCTCGGTTTTGGGGCGTGACACATAGACCACAATTCCTGTTCATCATTTCATTTCACAACTCTTAGCACTTAGCCATATTCACATGCTTGGGTTTGTTACCAATCTTTCATACCAACACACTAGAGTATTTGACCAACCTCACACATGGTAAAAACATTCACGAGTAAATCACTTTTTCACAATTCCGAATAGCATAATACATGGAATTCAACTAGACAGTCAGAGAGTAGGACATCATGCATCAACATATTCAGAACACCCAATTTACACATACTCAGACAATTATCACATAGCGGCTGTTCCGGCACCAACAAGGTGACATTACGAAGATTAAAGTTAGCCATACATACCTGGAGTCGAAATCCCTTTTTAAATTTTACTCACAAATTACAGAACCGACTAGTACCGTCAATCTAGTTCACAATTAAACATATTCAACTCAGAATTGGAAATCATGCATAAAATTCAGACTCTCTTAAGAATTTTGCCGAACACTATGTGACCCCATTAGATTACCAACACCGTCTTTGTGAAATTTACCCCAACCCACTCCCTCTTACTAGATTAACACCATTATTAAACATGCATGCAAGGTCTTAGTTAATATTTTCAAGAATCAATCCATGCTAATCCTCCCTTTTTTTAAAATCAGAAAATTAATGGAAAAAGGGTTGGGAACTCTTACCTGCTAGAATGAGGAAGAACAAGATTACTAGAAATATCAGGCCTGAGGGACTTTGAAAATCAAATTGATGGTAGAACCACTTTCTCTTTCAAGAACTCCCATTTCCTTCTCTCTATTTTGTTCAGAAAACTTGTTAAAATTAAGGGGTGGGGTGTTTTAATGAACTGGAGGTCAGGTTTTATAATTAGAAAAATTAGAAGCACGACACAGGAATGCGGTCAGGAATGCGATCGCATTCCTGACATGCGGTCCGCAGACTGGTCGTAGAATGGCCCTCAAGATAGGCCAAAGTTAAAAACACATTGTGCAGATATGCGACCACTATGCGGTCTGCATACACGTTATGCGATCGCATAGTGCATCGCATAACCTCCCTCACCAAAAACCAATGGGCAAGAATGCGACACCTATGCGGTCCGCATAACCAAAATGCGATCGCATACTTGACCGCATAGTTGTCCTCAATTTGGGCAGTGGCCTACCCATGTATGCGACCATTATGCGGTCCGCATACCCGTTATGAGATCGCATAGTGCGTCGCATAACGCCCAACTTTTGGAAAATTACATATTTCAACTTCCGGGGTGCTTTTATTCAAAATAGGTCCGTTTTAAGGATTTCTACATCTATAACAACTCGGGGACTTATTCGGGCATTATCTTAAACAAGAAATTTTATGGGTCCTTACAATTGTCAAATCAAAAAGTATGAAAAGTGCAATTAATAGCACGAAACACTACTAGATCACCTAGAAACTCAACTCCAATATTCATAACTCTCTGTGGAATCGATCCCGATCCTTCGGATAAAAGCTGCTCCGACCCTCATCTCGCTACTTTATAGAAGTGCATGTGAGTGCCGATCAAGTACGAACTCCTCCTCAAAACCAGCATCATCCAACCCATTATCCACAAACTACCACTTACCATACCCCTCAAAATACACCGCAACCTATCCCCGATCCACACTCAACCAATGATCACCACTACACCCAAATCCCGAGTATCCACAAGAGTAACCCCATATACGTAGAAAACCTACCTCAGTCCCACTTAACAAACCTCATACACACTAGAATCTACCGAGAAGAACATGTTCTTCAAGAATATGTCAGGGGAGATTAAGAAGATCACAAGTCGAGTCCAAGGTGTCGAATGGGGTAAATGCATTGAGGGTTTGAACTATGAAGATTAGTGTATTCAGCTGGACGTAGAACGCCGGAGGAATACAAACCTCCCAAATTCGAGATGTTTGATAGAACAGGTGATCCAAAGGTGCATCTAGGGACATATAGTGACAAGCTCGTAGAAGTTGGAAAGGACGAAAGGATTCACATGAAATTGTTCATGAGAAGCCTCACTGGAGACGCCCTATCTTAGTACATTAGCCAAAATCCAAAGAAGTGGGTTACCTGGGTAAGCATGACATCAGATTTCATGGATCGGTTCAGGTTTAATATGGAAAATGCACCACATATTTTCCATATCCAGAATCTGAAGAAGAAGAAGACAACAGAGACTTGGGGGCAGAAGAGAACAAAGTAAGGCTGGCATTGGAAGATGAGCAGATGAACAAGTTCTTTGTCTGGGCCCAGGATCTACAATACTACAAAAGGTTAATGGTTATCGAGAATCATAAATTCTCTGACATCATCAAATTGGGGGAAAGTTCAAACACCATCCTTTAATTCGAAAGTGGTACCCTGGGTTTATGTTGCAGAATCCAGGATGAAAGGAAAAGCAAAAATGGAAGAAATGGTGCAGCGCAAAGGATGACCAGGCCTAGTAGAGTCTACACACCTGAACACTTAGGGGGAACAAGTAAAGAAGCTGCTTACAAGCAGCCCATCATCGAAACTGGCCCGAATGATATTTTGAGAAAGGTGCAAGCAAGGGAATATTTTGTGGTTGACCATCTGAACAAAACCCCTGCTCAGATTTCCATTCTACCATTATTGCAGAATTCTGAAGCGCATATGAATGCCTTGATGAATCATTGAACAAAGCTTACGTGACCAATAATATCACCAGCGGGGAAATGACTAACATCGTAGGACAAGTATTGGAGAGCCGTAAAACAACTTTTCATGAAGACGAATTTCCACCAGAAGGAATAAGACACAACAGGGAGCTGCATATTACGGTACAATGCAAGGATAAATTCATTGCCAATGTTTTGATAGATGGAGGTTCCAATCTCAACATCGGTCCATTAACAACTCTAAAGAGATTGGGCAAAGTATTACATGAAATACAGTTAGGTACTATGAACGTAAAAGCATTCGACGGATCTCAAAGGGCCACAATCAGAGAAATTAATCTTTACGTACAAATGGGCCTAACTTGGTCTGATGTCGAACTCCAAGTACTCGACATATCCGCCTCGTACAACTTATTGTTGGGTAGGCCTTGGATATATGCCGTTGGAGATGTGGCTTTTACTTTGCACCAGACTATAAAGTTTGAATGGAATCATCAGGAGGTGATCATTCATGGAGACGGGAGTAATCCCATTTATACCAATCAAATTGTTCCGGTCGTGGAAAATAGAAGAAAATTGGGTGGAGAGACATATCATCGCATCAAGCGCGTCAATGCAATTGAGAAAGACAAGTGGTAGGGCACCAAAATTGAAAGCATACTAGCGTGGGAAGGTATGAACCCGGTAAAGGGCTCGCGAAGAATCTCCAAGGTATTGCAAAACCGATACAGCTAAAACGTCATGGCACGACCTTTGGATTGGCATATCAGTACACCTGGCATGAGTATCAAAATTGGTCGCCACCGTGGCGCGGTCCTTAATACCCTCTTGAACAGCCAATACTGCATTTGAGCCAATCTTTCCATCAAGTTGATATGATGTGGGGATCCGAAGAGGACGAGGTGCTAGTTCGTTTGAGGAATTTATTTCTATAAGAGGAAAACATGGATTTCAGTGTAATAGTTGAGGAGGAGGAGGAAGAAGGTCTCTACATCCAGACAATGGAGAAGGGAGTTGTCCTTAGAAACTGGAATGCCATACCATCAAGGGCCCGACAAGTCCCAGGGTAGCATGGCTGCGAGTGTCATTTAACTTGAAAACAATTCTTCTTCAGCATTTTTGTTTAAAAGAAATTTCTCGTCTTTCAGTATTTCATTTTGGAAAACATTGTTTGAGTCATTAAAAATTTCTTTGTTTGACGTTTTTATATCTATCAATGACTTGACGTTTTATTATTACTATCTTTCAGATCTTTCTCTCTACAACATTACTATTTCTTATCTTGATGAACCAACAGCTATGCCATGTAATGAGACAACGCAACATAAGGACAGTGACTCGGAAGAGATAGAAGAAGAAGATTTGATAACCGAGGAAATTATCAGAGAAGTTGAGAATTTCGAGAATAAGCCTAAGTGCAATTTTGACGAAACTGAGATAGTCAACTTGGGAGATTCCGAACCAGTCAAAGAAACCCGCATAAGCATTCACTTGTCAACATCAGAGAAGGAAGAATACACTCGTTTCCTGAGAGAGTATGAAGACATTTTTGCATGGTCGTATGACGATATGAACGGATTGAGCACCTCCATAGTAGTTCATAAGATACCTACCAATACGATGTGTCCACCAGTAAAACAAAATTCGGGAAGTTCAAACCAGACATACTAAAAATCAAGGAAGAAGTCACCAAGCAAATCAAATTTACGGTCCTCAGGGTAGTTGAATATCCAACTTGGTTGACCAACATTATGCCGGTTCCGAAGAAAGACGGGAAAGTCAGGGTATGTACGACTATCTGGATTTAAACAGAGCAAGTCCCAAAGATGATTTCCCATTACCAAATATACACATACTAATCGAAAATTATGCCAAGCATGAACTCCAATCGTTTGTTGATTGCTTCGCGGGTTATCATCATATTTGGATAGATGAGGAAGACACAGAGAAAACAACTTTCATTACACCATGGGGAGTGTACTGTTACAAAATGATGTCGTTTGGTTTAAAGAATGCTGGAGCCACCTACATGATGGCCATGACAACTATTTTCCATGACATGATACACAAGGAGATAGAAGTATATGTCGACGACGTCATCATCAAATCCAAGAAGTCCAAAGATCACATAACTTATTTGAGTAATTTCATCGACCAGCTGCGAAGGTATAATCTGAAACTTAGTCCCGCAAAATGTGCCTTTGGAGTTCCTGCCGGAAAATTTTTAGGGTTCATCATCAGCCGCCGAGGAATTGAGGTAGACCTATCAAAGGTCAAGGTTATCCAAGACTTACCACTGCCAAAGAATAAGAAGGACGTGATGAGTTTTTTGGGACGTCACAACTATATCAGCCGCTTCATAGCACAATCAGCTGCAATATGTGAGCCGATTTTCAAAATCCTAAAGAAGGATATCGCAACCATCTCGACTGAAGATTGCCAAAAAGCTTTTGACAAAATCAAAGAATACTTGTACAGACCATCAGTCCTAGTCCCACCAGATCCTGGTAGACCACTGTTACTCTACCTTTTTGTACTAGATTGGAATTTCGGTTGTGTCTTGGGACAACATGACGAGACAGGGAGAAATTTGGCCAAAGCCTATCAACTTAGATGCAGTCAAAAGATACTACGTTTAAACTGTTTACATTTCTTCATATGATGTAATTGAACTACGCTTGACCTGATTCATGTTTAAGAGGAGATACGTAGGCAACCCTGTGGGTTCGGTTAGAATACAATAAAATTTTCATTTTCCTCATATTCAGAAACTATGGCGGATTTTTGAGGAGGACCCTCAAAATTCTGCAGCAAGTTCAGCCAACAACACCGTATGCGGAATAGCCAGAAATTCGTCTAGATAACTGCGGATGAATTTTGAGGAGGACCCTTAAAATTCTATGGCAAGAAGGTCTCAATGTCTCAAATAGTGTCACAATTACTGGTTCATCTACTCAATTTTTAAATTGCATATTACTATGTTTTGAATGACTATGCATGCATATTTTTTCGAAAAAAGTATTTTTAGCTGGATGCTACCCATGGTAACTCAAACAGGATTTCAATGCTGAGCATAGCGAAGCAAGAAGACAAAGGCACGAGCCAACTTCCCCACAAACCTCACGATTTTTTTTTGTGAATGCAGGAACAAGAAATAGTGGCCAGTACGAGCGCACTTTAGAATCACTGTCTTCACAACAACAAAGCTATCAAACTCATCTCCAGCTAAGAGATACTCCGCTATCACTTATTATTTATTCATTGCATGAGACTAAGCATTGTCTCAACCTTGCATGAGGCTAACCACCGCCTTCTTAATTGCATAAGGCTAAGCACTGCCTTTCCTTGCAAGAGACGAAGCATTGTCTCTTCTTCTTCAATGAGGCTAAGCCCTGCATTCTCATTTTCATAAGGCTAAGTTATGCCTCCCCCTTGCAGGAGACTAAACACTGTCTCCAATTTTGCATGAGGCTAAGACCTGCCTCCTAGATTTCATAAGTCTAAGCTCTGCCTTCCCCTTGCATGAGACTAAACACTGTCTCCAATATTGCATGAGGCTAAGCCCTTCCTCCTCAACTGCATAAGGCTAAGCATAGCCTTCCCATTGCATGAGACTAAGCGTTGTCTCCATCTTGCATGGGGCTAACTCATGCCTCCTTAATTACATACGGCTAAGCTTTGCCTTCCAATGGCATGAGACTAAGCATTGTCTCCAATCTTGCATGAGGCTAGGCCTTGCCTCCTTAACTGCATAAGGCTAAGCTCTTCCTTCCCAGCACGAGACAAAGAATTCTCTCTCCTTGCATAACCACAAATGTTGCCAAAACCTTGCATTATTCTCTTCTCTCGGGGCTAAGCTATGCCTCCGATCTTACACAAGACTAAGCTATGTCTTGTCTTATCGCAAACATCATGCCTCTGCATCTCATGGGATGAAATATAGCAAATCTTTTCGNTATATATATATATATATATATATATATATATATATATATATACACTCTCAAAAAAGTATATGTGCCTCATCATTTGATGTACAAGCATGTACAAGTATTTTACATAATTTTTCATAATTTTTAAAGGCTTTAAATCAATTTATTTATGCATTTTATTATATAAATATCCAATAAATATCCTCCAAATTATTTTTTGTGATGATGTAATCATCTAAACTTATCATTTATACCCATATTAGGTTTTAAATATTTTCAGTACATTTGTTATAATTACATTTTCATTTTAAGGCTAAATTGCAAATTTTGCAATAATAGCCCATACATGATTATAATTACTTTATTTATGCAAAAAATAACTTCTTACATTTATAATGTTAAATAATTGTTTTAATCATTTTTATGCATAACTGATTTTGGTTTTAGTTTTTTATTCTTTAGTAAAATTTACAACTAGGCTAGCTGCCTAGTAGCGATTTTATTAATACTAATAAAACGAAAAACAAATAACATAATGTTGTCCTAAAATCATAGGACGATAAACAAAGAATAAGACATAACTCCTACTATCAAAATTGGGCTTGTAGGCCCAATAGTGATCTCACATAATGTACTACTATCTAAAATGTAACCAACTAAGTCTATTTCTGAGTAACACCCAACAGCCCACAGTTGGCCCATGAATCCCCTTTCCTTAATTCATTTAGAGCTGGCCAATAGAATTTCTGATCTGGCCCAATAATGCCTTCAACTCCCAGGCCCAAATTTAGAAGCCAAGATAGCCACTGATCTGGGCCACGATTTTGAGCCCAAATCTCATAATACCCAGCCCAAGCGAGACTTCCGAATATCTGTAATAACACTACAGATTTCATTTCATTTCCCCTATCTTCACTATCACTCGTTTGCCCTAGGTCCTTCCTCTTGGTTGTCACGCCCGTCCAAGATCCATGCCTCCAAGCTGGTAAGTCCCTCCATCTGAGCTCATTTGCTTCCTTTTTGTTTGGATTTTTCATTACTGATTTGTTTTTCTTTGTTTCTTCCCTCTTTTGCCCTATCTTGTTCCTGTCCATGACTGTACCAGCAGCACGAAGATGAGCTGGTAAGTTTCTGATTCTCCTCTTGTGTTTTTCATTTCTGGTTTGTTTTTTATTTTCATTTTTCCTCCTTGCTTTGTTGCTGACTACTCGTTCATTCACTTGTCCTATCTTCTTCTCTTCGATTTCCACTGTACCTGTTCCATATCGACGCCGATGAGCTGGTGAGTAGTTCAATCGGAGCTTTTCTTTTCCCTTTCTGCTGTGACTTTGTTTTTTATTCCTTCTCATTATTTTGTTCCTTGTGATTTCATGTTTCCTGCCGGTGAGGATTGCTGTAAACTCAGCTCCTGTATCTATCCTTATGTGCATGCGAGTGCCAGCCCTTTTAGCTCCAGCTGATCCACTATTGTTGGCTGGCATATGTGATTTCCTCAATGGGCTAGCTACAAGTATTGTTTCTTCTTCAATTTCCTGGCTCAACATTTTTACTTGTTTGAACTCTCTTGTTTGTATCCTTTATTTGGTTTCCATATCTATGCATGTCACTTTTCCGATGACACTTTATAGAATCAGTGTTAATTCCTGCAAAAAAGAACACATTGTTAGAGTAAAAAAGGACCTTTATGTACTCCTCATTGCTGATTTGTACATAAATGTCCTCTAATTGTATGATGTCCATGTCCCCTTTTAATATTGATCCCTATTCTCTATCCCCCTTCTTTATCTTTATATTGTACACTCTCTTTGCAACCCCCTTATAACTTCT